>JAQIXJ010001760.1:0-18816 GCA_034700185.1 Phthiracarus laevigatus | reverse complement strand
TTAAGCGACAATTTTTCTGCCATCGGCCAAAAAAACATTAAAAAAAATTTTTCTCCCATAGAGATGTCATTTTCCATATTTTAGGTAGGGGGGTCAACTTTTTGAGAATTCTTGGGGGGTAACCCTCCTCCTCCAGACCCCCTCTGGTACACCCTGGTAGTTACTGAAAGACTACCGGTTTTCAAACTTTCGTTCGAGTAGTTTCCGAATGTGTTCGAGTACATTATGAAACCGCTGTAATATACTATAATATAAATATTAATATTACTTTTTAAATATAAAATTACTCGAAGTTTACTAAGAATTAAGACAAAAAAACGGTTCAAAATTTTAACGTCTAATTTTCACAAACCTTTGAACAATGTTTTTATTTATCTCATTTTCTAACATTATAAACATTATGCTTAAACATTTACATAAAATTGTTTAAATCATCATAAAAAGCATTAAAAGCAAGTTTAAAAAAACAAATAGATGGTAATCGATTTGTACACTGTATATGATTAAGAGATATTTTAAGCACAAACTTGTATTTGCATTTTGTTTTTTATGCATATATTATTGTTTCGATAGCATTATGTTCTTTTAAAATTGTGAAATAAAAAATTTTTTAAGAAAGTAAAACTTTGAGTTTTTCTATTATTGAAAAAATTAAGATCAAAATGGAATGGTTTAAAGAATGATTTAATTTTTAAAATTTATTTGAAAACCGTAAAATTAAATTGAAGCTTTTAAAAGGTTTAGTGTGAAACCAATAATAAATATTTTGTTTCTCTTATTATCTGATTAGTTAACATTTTTTCTTAAAACTTTAGTGATATTCAATATGTTGTCTAAAAATTAAAATTATATTTAGAAGATTTAAGAACTAACGATGTTTGTAATAATAGATGCTACCAATGACCCACTTTTCTTTTTTTATCACAAACAAGCTGACGATCGTTAGTTATTATTTTCTTTTTAAAGTTTTTTAAAACTAGTTGTTATCATAAATTAATAAGTTTTTAAATTTAGTAATTTACAATGTGCAACATGTCAAGAGTCATTGAGATTTAGCTTTTAGCTTTAAAACCCGAGTTTAGAGCTAGAAAAGGTGCATTACAAACGCAGCAAAATAAACAATTCTAATGCTAAATCTCAATAGCACTTGACGCGTCACGCACTGGAAATTTTTAAAAATTACATTAAGAAACGCTTTGAATGGATGCAAATATTGCACGAATGCATGAAATGAAACGAGAGTGAGCTCACTCAAAATACTGAAAATAAAATGTTAGAATCAGCGCTCGAAAAGTAATGAAACATTCTACAAGTTTCATGAAAAATTCTAGTGAATAAAACTAGTTTTGGATACTAATTGCTGTTTTGTACTATTAAGTGTTTGTTATGACAAAATAAGTGAAGTGTTCGGAAAATTGCAGCATAACAAGTACTTCCGAGCTGTTCCTCAATCGCTAAACTTATACGATAATGTGAACACCAATCGTAACACCAACTTTTAATAATCGCACAATATCTCTCTCTCTCTCTCTCTCTCTCTCTCTCTCTCTCCCACAACACTCCAAATTCAATCAATTCTACTCCACTTACACGCTCTCTCTATTACCACTACAGTCACAACAGCTCTAAAATACAGTAACTAATTTAACTTACTTGAATATATGACAGTAGTTAAGTGTTGTACGGTCAGCGTAATCATATGTTTAGAATTGTGAAGCTCACTCTTATCTTCATAAATGTTCTTGAAATTGAAATTTCATAAATAAAAAATTTATTTTTAAAATTTGTTGGAAATCAATTTTTTAGGAAATATGCATTAATTCCATTTTTTTGAAAATTATTCTCGTTTTCAATAATAAATATTCATTTCGAGTGCATTCTGAGTATAAGTCAAGAATAGCAAGTGCTTGATGTGTAATTAGCATTAGTAAAACTATAGGGCAATAACACTTGGGACGTTATTAACCCTTTTATCACTAATGCATTTGCGATACTAGTGAATGTGAACGTAATTAGTTAAACACAAAACAATTTAAAATTTATTTTACAATTTACTTGATTATATAAATAATTTTGAATAATTTAAACACATACTTTTAATAATTTCTTAAATAGTTTTTGGGTAAATGTTCAAATAGATTTTAATATTGCAAGCATGCACTTAAATGATCAGTTACTAAATCCACTTTTAAGATTTTATATTTGAAAATCAAACCTTAAAGGATCATTAACTAAAGATGTAAAGTATTTGTATACATATTTATAAGCATAATTTGTATAATCTTTTATTTGCTTGTTTATTGTTTTATAAATACATTATTTGTATATTTGCATAAAAATTAACAAAAATAACAAATTAAATATAAATAATTTAATTAATTATAAATAAAGTTGTAACTTATCAAAACTAATTCGAAAACAATTTGAAATTTCTCTTAAAAATAAAGGTTAAGATACATTGGTTTAAATAGAAAGATAATAAGATAGAAACTTATTAAACTTTTACAATAAGATAAATAATTAACTCTAAGAGATTCTCTTATTAATAATTAAAGGTGAAAGATGATTACTAAAAATTACGATACTCTAAATACGAAGAAAAAACTGTCTCTTCAGCTAACGAATGAAATGATGACAAGAAGTAATTAAATAGTTGGGAACAATACAATTTTTAAACAATATCGCTATCTTAACTTACTAAATTTATAATATATGAAGATAAGCATAATTACCAGAGTCTTTTCTTTTTCAAAACTAAAACACCCAAAGTTCTGTAGGAAATTCAGACAAAATATGGACTTTTTTCGGACAAATTCTCGCAAGTTTTCGGAAATTTTCAAAGTTTTAAATTAATAAGTAGTTATAAAAGAGTTTCAGGTTCTTTTGGCTTGGAGTTAACTTTCTATTATTCCCAAAAATTAGAGCCTTTAAAATACAACAAACTTAAGCATCAATTTTATAGCTTTCGGTTCTAACTTAAAATATAATTTCCAAGTTTTTTCTAATAGAATTCCAGTAAAACTTATTATGTGACATCTTAAATCTCATCAAAACTTGAACGACAATTTTCCATTTAAGTCTATTTTCGAAAAAATTATGGAAAATTTGATTATACTATTATTTCCAAATTTTCGGAATTTAAATTAGTTTTATTTTATGTTTAGTTAGTTTTTAAATCCATTTATTTGAATTTGGGAAAAAATAGAGACTCTTATAATTACTGAGAGAGGGAGTTACATATTTTATGTTAAACATGAAACTATGAAAGAAGCTATTCTCTAAACATCTTCGTCTATTGAAACTTCTTGAAAGATTTTAAATATTTTTTATTTTTACTATTCACTGGTAAAATTTTTGAAAAACACTAAAAAATAGAATTTTCTATGATTTAAATGAAAATAAAATTATCAAAAAAAGTACTAAACGTATAAATTAATGTTAAAAGAGATTAACATTTAATATTTAACTTTAAAGTAATAATTGTTATAACATATTAGTTCTCTCTCCGATATCACCGTTAGAAGTCATATGATTTATCATATCATTTCGTTCAATTCTTTTGCCAATTTCTGCGACAATATCCTGCATGATAATTGGGTCAATATTCTTGGCCAACAAATAAAGTACAAAAAAATCGCCGATATTTCCATTTTTGCATATAATGTTCAAGTATTTAGTATTTGAAAAACGGCACCTCGTTTTAAGTATACGCGATCTTAGGCTTACAGAAAAAAATATAAATAATCGCGATATAATTACTAAGCATGTGATTATAGACAATATCACAAACCAAAACCAGATAAAAATATAAAGTTTTTCGTTGACTACATTAAGTGGAAGAAGACAGAGCGCATCCTTCCTCTGGATGTCTCCAGAAGAGCCGTAATAATGAAACGTGCATTTTGTCATTCGTGGAAAAATATAAATCATTGGATCCATTCTGTCTTTTGGTTCTTTTTGCGTGTATTTAATTATATTAAGGCCATAAGAAAGAAATTCTCCATCAAAAAATTTATCGGTTAAATACATTTGCCCAATAATATTGACTAAACATAGAACTTCACAAAAAAAGTACTTAAATGCGTAGTAATGATGCATTTTTAAGTGTCGAAAAAGGTAATCGATTAAAAGTTTCTTTTTATATCCACGTTCTTCATCAGCCAAAATGGCAATTTGCATGCCCATAGTGATAGACCTCATGAGACCGCCTTCCCATACTTTCCATAAATAGTAAGGCACATAAAACAACACTCCTTGTATGAATAATACGAAACAAACCCATTGATAATAACTATAATATTTGCGATCTGAAGATGTAATTTGTCGCGAATTGTCAACACCTGGATGTGGAACTTCAACGCCAACTTTTTTGTGAAATGCTGATGGAATTAAAAATGTTTGCGAAATCCAGCAGTAACTGAAATTAATAATTAATATTCTTGTTAAAATTTCAAACTTGTTTAATATTAATTTTTATTATATTTTAAAAAGACTGATCTATAGACTTACGTATTGATCATACTCGGTGGTATTTGTTCAGTTTCTATTAAGCAATCTATTGGTTGTCCGACTATAAAAAAGTTATAAATAGCAATTATGCATTAATATTTCAATTGTTATTTTCTAAATGAATTATAAATTTACAATTTAATAGAGAATAACACATTCATATTCTGTTAAGTTAATTTAACGGCCAATAAAACGTTATGAAGGCGCTCAAAAGCTTATTTAAATATGCGTTTAAAGCAACCGTATAATCTTTTTATGAACTGACAGGCGGACAAAGAAAGATTCATAAGTCAGACTTTATCTCAAAATAGTTAGTTTATTTTATCAATTCAAGTTATCAGTAAGGACAAGGAAATCGCAAAGGTGTATAATCGTTTATTAATCTTTATAAAAAACTGCCAAATTGTTAGAAAATACTTATTAATTTAAACCCAGAAATTTTCAAAAAATGTATGGCAAAAAATTAAGCGTCATGTTTTTTGGTTTCATAATTATTTTTTAATCAAATTTTTAAATTTTTGAACTAGTTAAACAACTTAGCCATGAAAAACACGACTCCTCCCCCAAAGCCCGTCGGATTATAACAACAATTTTTTTAAAAAAATTGAATCCATTAGAAATTAATAAATCGTTAATTTAAAATTACTTTTTTTAGTTTTTAAGTTATATAACAACTATATATAAGTTTTCATTAATTATGATTCTGAATAATTTTTATGAATCGTTAAATAAAATTTTTTGCGTCATTATTTATTAGTGATTAATAATCACTGATTATACGTTATTATAAAGAGAAAGTTTTATTTAAGATAAACAATAACATTTATTTAGGTTATGGGATGCTGTTATAGACAAAAGTCATTAAAGAAAAATAAATAAATTATAAAAAAAAGAAATAAAGTTGTTAAAACTTTTGAGAATTAATAAATTAACGCTAACGAAGACTACGCTAGCAAATGTTAAGTCAACAAATGGAATCATTTAAATTCGTATTTTAGTGGAAACTAATATACTAGAATAGTATAAAAATAAGTAATGCATTATTGGCATTAAAGTGTAATTTTGATTTTTATCAAATATCTTTAACTTAAATAAATTAAATTGTAAACTTATACTAACTGATACTTTCTTATACAAATAAATATAACTTGCCACTGCATAATCAATTTAGGGTACAATTAATTTACAATTTTTTCATAACTAAGTTTAATTAGTTTAGATGTTAAAATTTTAATTAATTGGTACTTTGTTGAAAATCGAACAATTGAATCGAAAAATAATACCCTAAAATGTTCTTAAATTAAACACGGATTAAATGGTTGGACATACTAGATTAATCAAATTAGTTTAACATTTTAGTTTCGGTTTGGATAGGTTTGATTGTGGTTAAACAAAAATTTGGAGCTTCGATTCTTCTTAAAAACATAATTATTATAAAAGTATTGGATTTGTTTTCTACAGATCATTAAATTAAATTAGGTAAGTATTATCGACATACCATACTGTCTGGCTGTAATAACTGCCGAAAATGCGATTAAAATCACAGATGTCAAAAGCCAATGAAGTCGGAAAACAGCGTTATCGATATGAACAGTGCGACGCTTTAAAATTCGCTTTAAACCCCCAAATAAGTCCAACATTGTTGTTATCACAGTGAATAAATCTTTACTCAAAACTGTATGAGAATATTTTATCAAAATTATAATTTTATATCTTGTATGAAATCACAAAAATATGAAATATGTCGACTTAAATAATTAATAGTTAAAATGTTTTCAACATCAAAATATAATAAAAACTAAATTAGTTTTAGGGTAGTCTAAATTTTAAGCCAATTGCTATTAGGAAAACACTTGCATTGTTGCTCTTGTTTTTATCCTGAATGCAAATCGAGTCATAAATTTTTACTCATCATTCACCTATCAATTTATGTAACTAATTGTTACGAATGCAAAACAAATGGCTTATAACCTATTAAAGCAAATTTTGTTCATAATGTGCTAAAACGGCTTAATTGAGTGCTCGATTTCAATATTATTTAAGCTGTTATGCCATTTCCATTTTAAAAAGTTTTACAATACATATAAATTTCACTATTTGTTAATTCACAGACAGGAAAGAACTTAAGAAAACATAGAAATTCTCTATGATTTCCTGCCGTATGAAATCAAAGGTAAATTGGGTGTGATTTAACACCCTTCCAAACATTTTCTCTGTTTGAAAATGTTGTTTTTTTTTGGAATTATTTGATAAATTAGGGCTTCGTGTTATTATTATTATTATTATTATTAGTTTAAAAATTTAATGAATCATTGAAAACAAGTTTTACGTAAACAGTATGTTTTTGTGTGTTATATATGTTACGCAAATAATATTACTATACGCACAATAAATTGTAAATATTTTGTGTTTGTTTATTGAATTTTCGGTAATCCCTGATACCCTTGGAATAAAAATCATTGAAAATCAGCTGATGAACGATTCCCGCATTCCATGTAATGAACAGGTGACTTAAAGTCTATGCGACTCCAAAATTGTTGCCAACCAGCCGTGAAATTTATAGTTTTCCAATTAACAATGTACTTTTCACCCACTTTTACAGCGAATTATTTGACAGTCAATTTTTCCACAATCTATAAAAAATATCATTTTTATTTAAATCAAATAAAATTTTATTTCATTCCTTGTGTATAGTAAAACAAAAATCAGTAATTGAATCATTTCTAGACTAAATTAAATAAGAAAGCGGTATTTACAATTGAAAACTCAAGAATACGGTACATCTACATGTTAAGAAACTACTACATAGAAACATATAGCAAACGTTTTAAATAAGGTAATAACATGGAATTAGTTTTCTTAGAAAACATAAGCACAACGCTAATAGAATAACGATTCATGTTTTTGTAAACTTTCTGCGTTTTTAAGATAAATGCAAATTACTGTTTATATTGTTTTAGAATTACTAATGCGCTAATTATAAAAGTTGTTAAAATGTTCATCCCTTATGGTGCAGTTTACGAAAATCAATCAACTTTCAAACACGTGTTTCTTAAGTGGTTTTTCAAAACTTCGAGTAAAGTGTGGACCAAAGTTATCAAGTGATGTGGTTTGAAAATATTGTTAACTTTAGGTTTTAATTAAAATTTGCAGTATTATTATTTAATGATTCATTAAATAATCGTATGAATATTTCACAGTTTCGTCATATTTATTAATACTTATATTAATTAAAGTTTTAATAAAGTTTTAAGTACATTTTCATATGTACATATAAATGAAAACTGACTTAAGCTTATTTGATAACTTTGGTCCTTAACAAACTTAGATAAAGGTAAAATAATATAAATATGGCGTATACGGACTAAAATAATAAAATAAATATTTAAATATAAATCGGTAATTTTAAATATTATTGTATAATACTTGCCAAAATATGAATTATTGGTAAAATTCATAATCAAGCACTGAATAAAGTATTAATAATTGATTCAAATGAAATAAAACTTACGAGTTAGACAAAAATTTCAGTGTTTTGCACAAAATAAAATTAAATTTAAAATTTGATAATACTTACGTTTTCCGAAATAGTTTTCAAAAATAACAGACAAAATAGTACAATAATGTTATCGCTTCATAAAACCATTAAACTTATAATTAAACAAATTTTAAGTTTATTTCAAAGTTGTGAAATTTTGCATCTTTATTGCACTTTAGCTTAAGCCGTATAAGTACTATATGACTGGCTTGAGTTCAAAAATACTCTAAAACCGAGTCAACGCCCGAATATTCTTTATAAAACTTTGTGTTTTTCGCGAACAAATCTTCTCTACACATACGTTAGAAGACATATCTTTTTTATTAATTAAAATATGTTTCTTCCTATTTGATATCATTATAGCTATTATATAAAATTATTTTGTTACCATAAAATATATAAATAAGGCATTAAAGTAATGATTACAATTAATATAAAATAATTTTTAATATAAACTTCCTTAATCGAAATGCGTATCTATTGCCGAGTACTCTACTGTAATGCGCAAAAATTTTAAAACTAAAGTAATGCGGATGTTTGACAATTTTGCCAATTATTAATTAGTTTTAACATAACTTACTAACTCATACGTTCAATTTTTATATATTTAGTGATGACGTTTGATGAGTTTTATTAGTAATAATTATGTACTTTAACTTATGATTTATCCTATTTAAGTAACATTTTAATTGATTATTAAATTATATTTTTCCAATTATCCTTTTAAACACCACAGTATTTTAAGTTGTCGTATGAAAATGTGCGCAAAGAAAGCCGAATCACCCAAAAAATTGTCACTTGTGGCACATTACGATGATTTGTGTAGATTAAGCAATTCTTTAATAGTTTTCGATGAAAATGGTAAGTATAATAGAGATTAATTTGTATGAAAATCATTCTATATTATTGACATTCTGCATAAAATTTAGAATACATTGCATTAATTAGAAGTATGGAAAATAAGCGCATTGAGTGCCATTCATCTCACAATGATTTCGAAATTATGAAACGCAATTATAATGTTTTAATTGAAAAGAATAATACTCAACAAACAACAATACAACATTTAAGGTTTAGTTTAGCCAAAGAAGTTCAGCTTAGGGAACAACTGAGAAAAGAAAGGGATGAGCTTTACCGCCATTTAGAATCAATACGAAAGTTTATTCTCGAAAATCCTACAAATTATCAAAATAAGGAATCGCAGGAAACAATGTTGAAATATTTTCACCGAATGGAGCCATTAATGGAAGTTTCCCATTCAAGTGAAACAGATGATGATGTCGATGATGTTAATTTGTCGGTTGAGTTTGATAAAACCGAGGAGGAAGACGAACAGGACTCTAAGCATATATCAACACACGATAATATTAATGAAAGTGTTAATGAAAATAATGAAATAAACAAAGAAGCGAATGATAATGAAGTGTTTGGTTGCGATGCTATTACAAATTCATCGTTTAATGTTAAAGAAAACCGAAGTCATAGTGAACCGATTCCAGTAAAAAGCAATTCACAATTATCGAGAAATAGTATAAAATCGGATTCAGCAACCATTTTGAATAATGAATCGGTTGAACAAATTGCGATTAGTTCCCAATTCGAAAGTAATGCGACTTTTGTGAACTCTGTTTTAAATGATTTAGATAAAAGAACACATCATTTTCAAAAGAAGACAGCATTTAAACCAGAAAAATGTGGTCCATGTGGGAAAAAAATCAAATTCTGTGGTGAATGCTTGAAATGTAGTGATTGCTTCGCAACATGTCATATCGAATGCCAACGTAAAGTACCGATTCCTTGCATACCATTTCATAGGCAGAACCATAAGAACATGGCATCACTTTTAATTGCTGATTACGTTCCGGAAAATAGTTATCTATCAATTCCAGCCCAATTAATTCATTTATGCAATGAAATTGAAAAGCGATCATTAAATGAAGGAGTTTATCGCAGCCCAGCATCGATTGAAAGTATTGACCAGTTATATAAAGATATGTTTGTCAAACCTAAAAAGTCGGTGCTCTCATTGGAATCATTTGATGTGAAAGTTTTGTGTGGTGTTTTAAAAAAGTTTTTGTCAAGTCTTAACGAACCGCTCGTCACTAAGGTTTTATGGAGGGATTTCGTTCGAGCAGCTGGTAATTCTAGATTTAATTAAATTATATTTATAAATATTTGTTTGAATTTGTTTATATTAACGTATTAGAGCAAACAAATATTGAAGACGAATCACGATTAATAAATCAAGCGATCAACGTATTACCGCGAGCTAATAGTCATACGTTAGCGTTTTTGGTACTACACTTAAAACGAATTGCGAAGTCATTGGCAACTAAAATTAATTATAAAAAATTGGCCACAATATTTGGACCAATAGTTGTGGGCCATTCGGAAATATGTTTTCCTAATATCACTAATTCAGCTGAGTTCGCATTACAAGTTAAAGTTATGGAAAGTTTATGCCGAATTCCAGAAGATTTCTGGAATTTAGTGCTATCAACCACACCAACGCAACGAAATAGCATTTGTAAGTTTAATCATTATTAAAGTATGATTAATATTAATCAAAATATCGTAATTTTTGTTAAAAGGCAATTCCATGGATGGACGACAATCACTTGGCACGCGATTATTTAGTGGCGCTAATGTGCAAAAAGGAACAATTTCGCCACAACGGGCGTCAAAACTAAAACCTTTATTCTAAAAGTTTATGATCTTATGTTTTGTTCATTTTGTCCCATTATTAAAAGCCAAAATCTTTTACTTCCTTAATGCAATAAACTAGAATTGAACAAATGTCAACTTTAAAACAAAGCTGTTAAAAGTGCTTGTTTTTGTTATAAAATGTCATTCGTTAGCACAGATTCAAAGCATAATTTTATATAAAATTTTTTAAATTCATTTCAGATTCAGTACTAGAAAGCACTAAACACTTAAATGTTCTTAAGCGTGACCACTAAATCCGTAGCAAATTGCTTTTAATTACGGAAGAGTTTTCGCCACAACATTGTTAATTTTTGTGAATTATTTTATTTCTTACAGTTGTATTAAATTTTTATAAATATCTAATTTCAAATTAAATTTTATTAAAATATTTGATTTTCATTTTAATTTTATTTTTAATCTACTTGTAATGGCGTATTTAATTCTAATGTAAAATAAACGTAAATATTTTCATAATAAATGGTAATCATTTTAACCATCAAAATGAACAAAAAAAAGTGAAGTTACTTAACTATTAATGTTCATAAAAATGATATACAAAAATGGTTAAAGCTTTTTGTCACAAAATTTTTTTATTTTTAAAACTCAGTAAATATTTCGAAATTTATAAAAACATGGTTTTAAATTTATAAAAATTTTAAATGAGATTATATAAAGTACAAAAACTTGTACGTGTTTATTATTTATAATATATATGTCAAAAAACTTATTGCTATAGAAAATACAAAAATAAGGTCACTTCAGTGCAATCAATGAGAATATAAATATTGGTCCACATATAACTTATATGTTGAAATAAACTGGATTATTGTTCCTAAGAGATCAAAATCTTGAACTAAACTAATAATACTTCAGTTACATACAAGTATAAAATGCTTAATGTTTATGACAAAAAACAGTGATTTACAAATAGTAAAATTCAATTAAGCAAAATATTGACAATAAAAGCTCTATTATAACTAAACATTGGAATTTTTATAGCTGCTTTTAAATTGATTAAAATTTTTGTACCGTATAATTTTCGACATTATTTGATCCAAAGTTAATGCAATGTTACAATAAAAATCAATTTATAGTAAATAAATTAGCTATAATGAGCTTTTAGTGTACAAATAAATAGATAATACCAAAAAGGCAATAAACAAAATGTGTATAATCTAAATATTGGAAAACGTTTAAATAAAGTAATAAAAAATAATCTCAAGTTCGAGTTGAAAAGTTAGATAAATGTTATAAAAAACTTGTATAACAGCATATTTTCTGATTAGCTAAAAATAGATCTTCTGAAACGCCATTTGGTCGCTTGTCGTGCGACAAATATTTTAATTCTTGTTGGCAGAGAATAATTCGTGTAATCGAGTGTTATTAAGCTTAAATTGTTAAAATTATATATTATTTGCGTTTTTTCCTTCCAATCGCTTGTAAAAATCAGAGATTAAATCTTTAAAATTGATAGGATCCAAATTCTTGGAGAGCAAGTCAAGCATAAACCAGTCACCAATTTCGCATTGATTGATAACAGCGCGCAGATCGTTGCGATTTGCAACACGACAATGAGATTGTGTGGCCAAAAAGCGAGCGCGCGGTGATATTATTATTGCCACACGATATACTAAAGCTAACACACTAACGATTGCCAGAAAATAAAACCAAAACCATAGAAAGATATAAATTTTTTCGTTAACAATATTAATGGGAAGAATACACATCGCATCGTGTTTTTGTACGTCTCCTGATGACCCGTATTTATGGAAAGTACATTTTGTCAAACGCGGGAAAACTTTTATCTACAAAATAAATCACATTATAAAATTCACAACGCATTTCTTCATATGACTATTTAATTTCAAAAAAAGATAGCGAGCCAAAAAATAGTCATGAAATAAACTGATTTCACACCTATTCTATAGAGAATTAATTTTTTAAGGATAATAATATATAAGATTACATACCATAGGATCATATCTGACAGACCAGTCCCATTCAGAAAAGTTGATGACTTCCCATCCATAGTTAGTGAACTCTCCACCTAAGAAGCGATCAATGATTATCATCTGCAGAATAACGTTGAGTAAATTTAGAGCTTCGGCCACCGTATACATCAAAAACATTCCGTTATGATTGCTCAGATTTCTGTGCAGATATTCGACTAATAACGATCGATTGCTATCTTTCGCGTCTTGGCTACAAATTGGCGAATTAAGGCCTAGAATTAAACACTTCATTCTTCCGCCTTCCATTACTTTCCAAAAATATCGCGGAACGTAAAACATGAGAGCCTGAAAGAATAGCACAAAACAGACCCATTGGTAATATGCGTGATACACTCTCTTTTCGTTTGGCGTTGCTTTGTCCACTCCTGGATATGGAACTTCTTCTCCCACTCTCTTTTTCCATGCATTCTCGATACTGAATGTCGTGTGAATCCAACAAAAAGTATCTGAAAATAATTTATATATTTAATTTGTAATATTGGAGAAATTAAGAAATGGTACTTTAAAACAAAAAATTCTTAGCTTTTGCTAATTATATAATTATCGTTATTTCTATACAAAAGTGCATTACCGTACACTTCCTTAACAATTGTTTTCAAGTTTGAATTCACTTCATTGAACTTAATTTTTTACTTATTTTCCAGTGTTCTGTTCAAAACAATGAATGAACACAAGTTTGTAATTTTAAATATTTTGCTTTATACAAACTGGTATAAAAGTTTTAATAGAATTAATTAAAGTTTTAATTAATCGCTGTTTTATCGCTCAAATAATTTGTAACATTGAAATAATAACTAAGTTGGTTAAGATAAAACCAGTAGTGTACACAATGTGCTCGAGACAGGCAAAAATGGTGCTCTACTCTCGCTCTATAAAAATGATAACTCTAAGCGCTCGAGCGTAGCAAATAAAATATATGAGAAATAATAATACAAAACTTCTTCTGGAATTAATATAAATTAAGTTTCACTAAATAATTAAAAGAACACGAAGTTTAAAAATTTACTAAAAATTATACGAAAAATTTTAGTTTAATCGTATTTGAGTTATGGTTGAGTGGAAACGGAATTCGCTGCAACATTGTCAACATGAATGATCAAAACACGTTTAGTTAACCAAATTTATATTACTTTTATTTTCGATATAATCACAAATAAATTAAACGTAATATTAAAAATAAAAATAAATAGCATTAAATTATAGTTACCTAATAATTTCGATGGTATGTCATCTTTAGAAATACAATCAATAGGATCACCAAAATATTGTCGACCTAAATATATATAAGTTTTAATTAGTTGAATAGAGTATAATATATAATATGCCGTATAGAGTATATGTTATACCAGTAACCATAGCACTAAACGCTATTAATAATATTACTGTGGCTCTATAATGAAGACGAAATATATGATTGTCGATAATACAAGAACTGGTCTTAATCAACGACTTGATACTTCCAAATAACCGATCCATTGTTTAGTTTAATTTAGTTTTCAATAATTATATATAAATTATAATTGATATGATGCTAATTCACGTCCAATATTAAATGTACATGTGTTTGTATATAAGTATTTCCAATACGATATAAAAACTATGTTAAAACATATAACATATACTGTACAGCAAATAGCAAATTGACAAAAACGTATAACACTCGTATGAATAGTTGAATGCGTGAGTATGTGAACGTACGCCTAATTCAGAACAAACTGGCCGTCAGCCTGTAAGGGACGAAACAAAAATACATTAAAATGTTGTTTGTCAGGCTTTTCCAAAGTGCAACTGTTGTTGTTCTCATCTCTGACCCCACATATCACTATTTTTGCCACATATATCAACCTTACATCAGCCAAATTCTATTCGCAAAACTATTTCATTATTCTCATTGCGGGGCCATTTTCGTTATGATGGCAATAAGCTCGAGCTCAATACACGCTAGATTTAACTTAGAACGCGTCAATTTCAAGCTAAGCTATAGGCTCAAACTTTTGTTTACTAATAATTTGTAAGCTGGAGCTCACAACGGGTGAGCATATCTTGACCTTGCGTTCTAAACTAATACAGGCGAGCATTTTGACCTTGTATTCTTCAAAAATATACAAAAACATTAACATAAAGATGATTCGAATTTCATTGAAGTATTATTACATACATAAATAAAATGAATTTGCTTTTGAAATTCCAAGATTACACTAGAGCTCTATTTTCCTAATTTTAAACTCGTACAAACATTATGTTTAAATATCTGATTGTATTGTTTAGATTTTGATAAAATTGGACCAAAAATCACTACAATTACACGAAAGTAAACATAGAAGTCGTTTACGTTCCATTAACGGCTAAATTAATTTTACTCATTCGTATAACCAGCTAATCTATAATTCCGCTAACGTTCCACATGGTGGTGATGGAACGAAATTTTTAACCACTACTTTGAATCCATTAATGTTTGAATAAAATTATATTTTTGCATGTAATTTATTTTTAACTTTCTACACTTTAATTTTGTCATGTACGGACATAATGTTAGAAAAGTAGTTTGTTTTGACTAGCAATTCGATGATAAATTATACCAATAAATTACAATTTAATCAAAATAAAATTGAATTTTTAATTTGAATTATAGAAGTGTTTGTTTTCCCGTCATCAGAGTTTAGATTTTCAAATGAAATGTTTTTAAGCTTACGATATTTCTAACGCCATACTGTTATAATACTCTGAAAGAGTTATTCAAATAACAGAGTCTAGAAATGGTAGACATAGTACACGCACGTTCATCTGTCTGTATTGTACATAATAGACTATGAAACGGGCCCCCGATTTTTCGGGCCCCCGCGGGCCCCCGACGTTTTCTGTCAGGCTTTGTCGGGCTCGGGCCTTAAGTTAAAAAAATCTATCGGGCCGGGCTTTTGTACCAAAAAATAATAAGCCCGACAATTTTATTTTGGCAAAAATATTAAATTAAATATTATTAAAATATATAAAAATTTCAAAAAATAATTGAATTTCATTAAAACTAATCATTATTTACAAATAAGTTTAAGTAAAATATAATTATATCAGAGATAGATATATAAAAATCTAAGTTAGAATTTATCTCTGTGATTAAAAAAAATTTTTATGTTAAATCGGGCCGGGTCGGGCTTTGAATAAAAAAATTTATCGGGCTTTTGTCGGGCTCGGGCTCAAGTCTGTCGGGCTTGCATCGGGCTCGGGCCTTGAAATTTTTACAATTTCATAGTCTAGTACATAATACAGTACACCTTAAAATACATTAATAAGCTTACAATTCAGTCAAAAGAATATGAAGTTCAAGTTTGATTATGTTAATGCATGCTTTGGTTTAACAAATATCATTCGAGACAGTACTTTAAAAAGCCATACAACATACTATTGAATCAGATTTCTCATTTATTTGCTGTTACGAATAACATAAAATTTTATTTGCTGTCTGGAAGCTCTAACTCTTTGATAAAGTTTTCTCTTAGTTAGCAATAGATTCGTGATTACATGTTGTTTCACTAAATTAAGTACAGTTGGCGTATAGACTTAAAAGAGCAACCCTTTGAAGTTAATAATTTATTGTTTCATAACAACTTTAGACAACAATCATATAAGCAGACGTCTAGTTTCTACTTTTTTAAATTAAATGCATAACTTCGTGAAAAGACAAATCTTTTTCCTATGCAGCTTTTAAAACATAAAATGTATTATTGGAAATATTTTTAGCTCACTTTGGAAATATTTTTCAGCTATTGGATTTGACACGTCTGTCTGTCTGTCTGTCTGCCTGTCTGTCTGTATGTAGACTTCATTTTTATATTCTCCTTTTTTTCAAAAATGGTAAGAAACAATATAATAAGTTCTTTTGGCGTAAAGTACATGCAATTAATTTCTAATTCACTAAATTATTTACATAACTATTCACTTTAAAAATATTTGAATCAAAGTGAGCGCTTTATAATGTTCATTCTAGTTTTTGTTTTAATTAGTATAAATTTTTATTAAGATTTCGTTAAATTGTCACTGTTTAAAGTCGAAGCTCGAGCGCATGAGCGTTAAGCGTTATCCTTTTATCAACCACGAGTGTCATTTTTTGCAGAGCGCGAGCTTGAGCCTATAATTTAAAAAATTAAGAAACCTTAATGTTTTTTTTGAAAAATGTTTATTAATAATAAGTCATTAATTATTTATTTAATGGAGATTACACAAAAAATTACAAAATAAACTTATTGGCCGACTTGTTGTTACATTTTTACGTGTGTTTGATATGCGTTTCGATATATCAATGGTTATTACAAATTAATATATTAAAGACATAATATTACTGAAAACATAAATTATATATATATCTTATATTAGATATTTGGATCACTAGTACCATAGTACTGGATCATATGGTATAATAGCAATACAAAATAAAACTATATTAACAAATGCGAAATGGTCCCAATATTCAACCAAAAAAAAAGAAAATTTTAAACATAAACAAAAGTAATAATTGTGACATTGGAATACTTGTTTTTTAAACTAATTAATATTATAATTGAAATTTTTTGAATGGTATTTGATTGTACAATTTATTAAAATGTTTAACCATTGAAGTAAAGAATTATGCTTTGCACTTGAAGTATAAGTTATTTTTGAGTTTAATAAAATAACTTTACAATTTTTCTAATTTATAGTTTTTAACATTACATTGAAATAATTGCTAAATGTGTTGTTGTTCTTGCCATTTGCTCTTAATTCTATTAAAAAATTTGTTTGGCACCTAAGTATCAATTTCGTAATCTAGAATGCCATCATCAAAATTTAAGGGCAGAAACCGTCAAAATAAAATTTTGAAACCCAAACCCATTCTGAAACATTAAAGTCATATTTACAATACAATATTTATTAATTAACACAATAATTAAATCATATATACAATTATATGTCATTTAGTTCTTATGGTGCTCATTAATAACATGTAAAACAAAATTGATTATATAGTTAATGATAGAGATAGTTAAAGATTTATCCTATAGTTTTGATAAAATAAAAATTTTTCGAGCGCTAACATTTTTGAGAAGTCCTACGCGATACAATTGTTCAAACTCAGTTCCAAACCCGATTTCAATTGCGTAGAAGGCGGGAACCCGAAAAAGTGGGTCTAATTCTCGCTCGAATTTAATCATACTTGTAATTTATAATTAAAATACCCTTTTGTGCTGTGTAAGGATCAATGTGCAAAAAATGTAAATATAAGATATTAGCTTATTGGCAGTATTGTTAATAAAAATACGAATCACAACACTAATATACAATTAAATCCATGTAAACTAAAATAAGATATAATTGTGTTTAATATGAATACAAATACTTTTAAAAAAGGTTTCCAAAATGTATTACAAAAATAGCGATTATTTATTTTAAAAAACAGTGAAAATCTAGCTATTAAATTCTATGAAATAAAGTTATACTTTTATACTACTGAAACAATACGGTAGCATAATTTTGATAAACTAAATGAGAGATAATTAAAAATTTTACTTTAAAAATTATTAAATTAGCATAAATTAATTAATCTCTAGATTGAAATCAATATCTTCCTTAATCTACAATTTGATGATACGAAGTGCGAACATTTTTAACATCAAAACTAATTAAACTTAGTTAAGAAAAAATTGTAAATTATTTGTACCCTAAAAATTGATTATGCTGTGGTAGAAAGTGCCTCCTTTTCATTATGTCTACTCAACAGACTTTTTCCAGTCCCATCTTCGTGAATTTCTTTTGAAAAATCTTGCATTAATTCTCTAAAGTGTTGTCCATCCATATTCTTACACAAGAGATATCTGTTAAAAAGATTTAAAATCTAATTTATAGCATTTTGAAGATCAAATGTAAAATTAAAACAGGTTTTCAGTTTAAATAATGATATAGGAAGTGATAACGCGATAATACATCGTTATAATACTTACAATAGGAACCAATCTCCCAATTTTGAAACATCCATAACTAGTCTTAAGTGGTATCGGTCTGTGAGACGAGCTCTGGAACGAA
>JAQIXJ010001759.1:0-18818 GCA_034700185.1 Phthiracarus laevigatus | reverse complement strand
AACTCGGGTTATAGCAATTCCTCGATTTTGGCAACTAATAATAAAAACACCAATACTTTAAACAATACCTCAATTATGGCAAGTTTATGGTTGTAACAACCTTCTCATCTTTACACTAATTTGAACAGAATGCAAGTTTGCATAAAACTTTCGATTTTCTTTAAATTTAAAGTTCGGATAACCTGAAATCTTTCATAAAGTTAGTTTAAAAATAAAATTTAAATGTTTATGTTAATTAATGAAAATTAAAAATCAAATTTAGTCTTGAGTTTAAAAACTCTAAACAGACAAAAATAACAGATTTTTTGAAATAAATTCAATAATAATCTTATAATTACTATAATAGGCTGTATTTTCTTTGCTAAATAAAATTAGTCCTCTTTATAGCAATATTCGATTATGGCAAGTATTTTATGATGCACCGACGAGTTGCCATAATCGGGGTCAGACTGTAGTTGTAAGTTTTGGGAACCAAAGCCTAACAAAAAATGGGAACATAAGTGCCAATGAGTATCTAATAAAGCACTACTAACTCGTCGATCCTTTCCTATGGCTAACCCCTAAATGTCATAAACATTTAAAACGTTAGTAAAATTATGATTTGTAAGCGGTATGCAGTAATGTAATGGTAAATATTAACTTAAAAGTTCGTTTGCTAACATAAACTGGAATAAGCATTAGAATTGAATATTAATTTGATAATAGGTTAACTTCACTGTTGACGAAATTCGTGTTCTAATGAACACAAAGCGAAACATTCGTAATATGTCAGTGATAGCGCACGTGGATCATGGAAAATCAACGCTCACTGATTCGTTAGTATCGAAGGCTGGTATTATCGCAGCGTCAAAAGCCGGAGAAATGCGATTCACTGATACCCGAAAGGACGAGCAAGAAAGGTGTATCACTATTAAATCGACAGCCATTTCTATGTATTTCGAAATGAGAGAATCCGATATGGCATTCATTAAGGAAGAGAATCAAAAAGAAAAAGATTTGAAAGGTTTCTTAATCAATTTGATTGACTCTCCCGGTCACGTGGATTTCTCTTCTGAAGTAACTGCTGCTTTGCGCGTAACTGATGGAGCACTTGTTGTGGTCGACTGTGTCAGTGGTATGCTATTCACAACCCATTCCTTATATAATTTTTTGCTTATGGCTACTATAATAATTGATTTTTTAAAAGGTGTTTGCGTTCAAACTGAAACAGTGCTTCGTCAAGGAATTGCTGAACGTATTAAACCCGTTCTTTTCATGAATAAAATGGATTTAGCAATGTTGACATTGCAATTAGAACAGGAAGACTTGTATCAAAAATTTCAACGTATTATTGAGAACGTTAATGTTATAATAGCCACTTACGCGGACGAATCTGGTCCTATGGGTGATATAAAGGTCGACCCATCGAAAGGTAGCGTTGGTTTCGGTTCCGGATTACACGGATGGGCTTTCTCTCTAAAACAGTTCGCAGAAATTTATGCAGAAAAGTTTAAAATCGACGTGGAAAAGCTTATGAATCGCTTATGGGGAGAAAATTTTTATAACGCAACCACAAGAAAGTGGTCGAAAAAATACGAAGATGGTTATAAACGCGCTTTTTGTATGTTTGTTTTGGATCCTATCTTTAAAATATTCGACGCTATCATGAATTTCAAGAAAGAAGAAACCGCTAAACTTCTTGAAAAGTTGAACATTGTTTTGAAGGGCGACGATAAAGAGAAGGATGGAAAAAATTTGTTGAAAGTAGTAATGCGAACATGGCTTCCAGCGGGAGACGCACTCTTGCAGATGATTGCTATTCATTTGCCATCACCCGTTACCGCTCAAAAGTATCGAATGGAAATCCTATATGAGGGACCACATGACGATGAAGCCGCAATTGGTTTGTTTGCTTGTGACAAATAAATATTACATTTTACATTTAAATTCATTTCGAACAGCAATTAAAACATGCAATCCTGACGGACCACTTATGATGTATATTTCAAAAATGGTTCCCACATCCGATAAAGGAAGGTTTTATGCTTTTGGTCGGGTGTTCTCTGGCATTGTAGCGTCAGGACAAAAAGTGCGTATTATGGGACCCAACTATACACCTGGCAAACGAGAAGATCTTACCGAAAAAGCTATTCAACGGTACATTATATTCTAATTTGATCACTTTTTGTCATTATTTATACGGGTATGTGATTTATAATTTTAGCACTGTTTTAATGATGGGTCGGTACGTGGAATCAATCGAAGACGTTCCATGTGGTAATATTTGCGGACTCGTTGGTGTGGATCAATTTCTCGTGAAAACTGGAACTATATCTACGTTTAAAGATGCTCACAACATGAAAGTAATGAAGTTTTCTGTGAGTCCAGTTGTGCGCGTGGCTGTAGAACCGAAAAATCCAGCGGATCTTCCAAAACTGGTTGAAGGATTGAAACGACTCGCAAAATCTGATCCTATGGTTCAATGCATTATCGAAGAATCGGGTGAACATATTGTTGCCGGCGCTGGAGAGTTGCATCTCGAGATATGTCTGAAAGATTTGGAAGAAGATCACGCGCAGATTCCAATTAAAACATCTGATCCCGTTGTTTCGTATCGCGAAACTGCTTCCGAAGAGTCTAATATAATGTGTTTGTCGAAATCGCCAAATAAGCACAATCGTTTGTATATGAGAGCCGCGCCATTACCTGATGGCTTGCCGGAAGACATTGATAAGGGAGATGTTACTCCAAAAGACGATTTTAAGGCAAGAGGAAGATTCTTAGTAGAAAAATATGAATGGGATGCAACTGAGGCAAGAAAAATCTGGGCATTTGGACCTGAAGGTAATGGTCCTAATTTGTTGGTTGATGTTACAAAGGGAGTCCAATACCTCAATGAAATTAAGGATAGCGTTGTCGCTGGATTCCAATGGGCAACTAAAGAGGTTACATTTTACTTAAACAATTGGCTTGTTTGAGCATATTTAATTGACCATTGTTTCTTATATTGTTATTATAGAGTGTCCTATGCGAGGAAAACATGCGTGGCGTTCGTTTCAACATACACGACGTTACTCTACACGCCGATGCCATACATCGCGGTGGCGGACAAATTATTCCCACCGCTCGTCGTTGTTTCTACGCCTGTATGCTTACAGCAGCGCCACGATTATTAGAACCCGTTTATTTGGTAGAAATTCAATGCCCAGAAGTAGCAGTTGGTGGCATTTATGGTGTACTGAATCGTAGACGTGGTCACGTTATAGAGGAGAATCAAGTGACTGGAACTCCCATGTTTGTGGTGAAGGCTTATCTTCCAGTCAATGAATCTTTTGGATTTACCGCCGATTTAAGATCCAATACTGGCGGTCAAGCGTTCCCTCAATGCGTGTTCGATCATTGGCAGATTCTTCCTGGAGATCCGACTGACGGAAAGTCTAGGCCTTGGACTATAGTTATGGAAACCAGAAAAAGAAAAGGTCTTAAAGATTCACTTCCAGATTTAGAACAATATCTCGATAAATTATAAGATAATTATATCAGTTTAGCAGTTAATTTATATTGGGTTCTGCTTTTAAGTTTTAAAACAATAAATTTGATTTTGAATATTATGTTTTTCTAAATACTAATATTGATTTAAATATTAAATATAATTTTAAACTTTTTAGATTTCTTGGGTTCAATAATCGTTAAACACTTTTGTTTGATAAAATTGATAACAATTTGCTTGCGTACTTAATCAATATAACCTGCAAACCTACCGTATTTATTTGCCTCAATCCTATTTTTTTATAAATATATTATTGGACATATATTTCTTGATGCTAGTAAATTGTGTTTCATAGAATATTTTTAAAACAATGCTTAAATTTGAAACATTTAAAAGCAAACATTAAAGCATATATTGGATGATGTCGTGGATTTTGGGTATTTATCTGGCATTCAATATTTTATGTATGCAAGCGTCGAACTCAAGCACTCACTCCCGCTATCCAACCGATAATATTATATCGTTTGCATTCTCGATGTTATTTCGGTCATTATCCAACTATTATGTCACATAGATTAGTACCTAAATTGAAATCTTAAGTTATTTGCCGAATTCAAAAATGATTTCACAGCTGATTCAGACAAGTTACCACATTAGGCTAATAGTAAACACGCTAATAGTAATTCGCTTTTTGTATCCAACTTCCATCGACCCACACTTTTGAAGTTGAGTCAATGGACTTCAACTAACATTAACGCATTCACAGTCTAACCAAATTTTATAGTACTTTCGTTTTGGACGTATTAAATTTAATTGACAATTCAATATTTTTAGTGCGTTCTGCAGCTAAGGTTGTAAACATGCGAAAATGATCACAGATCATAATTTGACACAATCAGCGCTTGAATCATAGAATTAGGGTTATACATGTTAGACGATTAATCAACTCTTGATATTAAAGTATTAATTAATACCAAAATCGTATGTATAGCTCTTCTCATATTAAACAATAAGCAAATATTTACATGAATAATTAATTAAGTAGATAATTAAAAAATAGTTTAATATCATTTAAATTAAGTTAGAATAATACAATTAATAAAATTTAAATTATAAATAAGCTTATTAACGTTTCTTTAAAATTTTATTATAATCGAAGTTTATTTGCATTAAATGTTAAGATTGTTTTTCTATAAATTCTTGAAAAGCTTTTCTGAAATTTTTAAAGATTGTCAAATGTTAGAATTTCAAATATTCCAATAGAATAATATACCTAATAATTAAATCAGTTCCAATGTTTCTCGTTTTTTCCATTACTTCAATATTCTTTGAAATCACGCCAATTATTTCATGTAATAGTTGTGGACAAACATTTGAGACCGCATTTAAAACGTGAAAAAGCCTTCCCAATGCTGACCTTCGTGGTAAATTCTTTTCAATAAAATTAGAGATTACGGGCAATAATTGTGATCTACAAATGAAAAATTAAAACAATTTTATAACCAACAAAAATTAAATACAAGCATACTTAGAGTTTTGATCAGAAACTGTCTTAAATCTTTGAATTATAGTTTTTGTAAGTTTAAACAGACTGTCGTTTAACCCATTTTCACAAACAAGTAATTTGTCTAATGTATGCGACAATAATTCAGCTAATTGTTCGATATTTAAATCTTTTCTGCAAAATTCCGATAAAAATTCAATTAAATCTGGCGATATAATTGAATTGCTATTTGTAGCTAAAAAATTATTTTTAGAAACATCCAACAAAAATTTATTCCATAGTAAAAACACGGATTCTTTTTTAAAACTGTTCTTAATGTATAAATAAATACTTTGTCGATTATTAATTTTTCGATTGGATTTTGTTAAAATGATCAGATTAGATGAAACGACATTACGGATTATTCTTTCTAAATACGCGTCTCCACTGTATGGAAGCCCACACAGACCTTCAAAGAATAATGGAAACGACTTTTGCAATATAGAATGTAATTGATCCATATTATTGGAATTCGATGGCAACACAAATGATTCGATCATCTTTGGCAATAAACAATCTGGTTTTCCGCGAATATATAATAATGGAGAAGTGATTAATATAATGTTTGACAAGTATAAATAAGTTTTCGTTATTAAAGCAATAGTTGACGAATCGAGTCGAGTCTTTTCATTTTTAATTTGTTTGATTTGCGCGTCTGAAACCGATATCATATCATTTAAACAATTGTTAAATTCTTGAATCAGCTTACTTTTTTCATTAAGCAAGCATTTATTATAATTTTCTATTGAATTTTTTAGAAATTGTACAAAAATATCGAATGAGTTTAAGTTTTGAACACATTCACCGCGCAAATCCGGAATAATATACGACAAATTTAATGAAACGCAATCCAATAAATTTTGATTAATATCATGAGTGACGAGAATACGGCACCATATCATAAGTAAAATAGGTTTTGTGTGCGAAATTTGACTTTTTAAAGTATCAGTTGCATTTGAATTTTCAAGAATCCGATAAAGATACTCAATTGTAAACTTTGGTTTACTCTTTGAAAGCGTTAAAAACTCGCAAAAAATTGCCACAAATTTACTGTTCTGCTGATTCATAGTTAGCCTGCTGTTTATTAAAAAATAAAATGGATTAATAAATTTGAATTAAGTCTATATATAACAAGGCTTAGGTAAGAACTTACTCATTCAACTTAAACAAACTAAAGTTGTATGAAATATTTGCCAAAAGTTCAATACTATGTTTGCAAACACCAATTTCTTTTTTAATGAGTGGTAAAATATTATTGAAACATGCATTGATCAGAGATGACATTTTAGCTTCGAATACGTTGGACAAACGATTATATGATTCTTGAATGTAATTTATTAAGCAATTAATAAAATTAAGTACGAATTCGTAATCAGTAATATTTAAATTTGCGGATGAAAATGTGGCAAAGTTGACAAACAATAGTTTTTCGATTGAAACATTTAAAACAGTAGTGTCATTCATCAAAAGTTTGAGTTCATCGAAATAAAAAATCATCAAATTCGTTAAATTATGATTAATCAGTGTATTCATTCGGCTTAAAGAATTCACCACAAAGTTCGTGAACTTTGTTTCGTGAATATTATCCGGTTTAAAGTGCAATGTAGTGAAGAAAAATTTAAGGATTAATTCAGTGCACTCTATATTGACGTGTTTCGAGAGCTCTTTAACCATATCAACAATTTTATCCATAATATCGTCCCATAAATCTTCGCTCGAATATAGCAATATGAGGTAAAATGTGAACAAATTCAAAGTTCCCGTTTCATTTATTTTCTCCAATTTCTTTGGCTGAAGATTAGCTATAAATTTTCCTTTAAATTTTTGCCACTGCATTACTTTATTTTTTTGGTCACAGAATTTAAAAATTTTAGTTAGTTGTTTATTGGTTAACGATAAATATAGATTAAAGCTATTATTTTTTAAATATGACATATTATTCGACGCGATTTCAAGAACAATTTGTTTCCATTGCGCACTTGACTTCGGTCTAATAGGTATGCTTTCTTTACTTAAAAAATTATTATTTAGTTTCTTAAGGAAAAATTCAGTAAATGGTAGAAGTAGATCACTATTCGGTTCCCAATCGTCACACGAATTTATAATAAGCGATAATAAGCAACACAATTCCGGATCATTGATGTTTGTTTCGTTAGTTTTCAGAACTTGTGTTATAAGTTTTAAGAAAGCAGAATGCATTGGTCCAACCTTTAAATGTTCGCTATATTCCCCATTAATATCGAACGTAAATATTGAAGAAATATTACTAATAAACCAAATATTATGCAATACCGGTCTTTTAATTATAACATGATTTAAATGAATTGTAGGAAATTCTTTGATACAAACAGACGCACAAGTTTTTGGCTGATTCAATAAATTTAAGAGCGCAAGAATCTGTTCGAAATACGATATTCCTACGCATCGATCATTAATATAGCAATAAACCAATTTTATCATAATAAACATTTGTTTGACGCACGAACACGCAAATGCTGATAATGGTATATATTCATAACACATATTGATTTGGTTAAAACGAAGTAACGATAAAACTAGTAAGTCGTATAAAACTAATTTGATTGTTTGCGAACAAATATCTGTAAATATTTGGTCGTTCACTAACACATAGTGATTTAAATTCAAACGATTAATGTGGCAAACGATAAATGACAATTCAATAGCAGACCACCAAATATCGAGATAACAGTGATAATAATTATAATTCGCTGAATACATATCGCTATTTACGGCCAAATTTATAATTTCTGGTTTTAACTTTGATAAACGTCCGATAAATACAAGTAAAAGTTTTAGTTCTTTGAAAATAGAAAGAATAATGGCATCTGAGCTGTGGTTAGAGTACTTAAACGTGAATAAAAACCGTTTTAATAGTGCCATAAAAGCACATATATGACACCTCATCTCTGCATAATTAAAATTGAAACTTTCAGTATTTGAAACAAAACGCCGAGTTTCCGTGATTTTAAGCAAACCATTTCGTAATCTTTGAAAATATTTCCTAAACAAAAATGGATGGATTAACTAAATAGTTTGTTCTAATTGATTACTATCGATATAAGCCTATAATATTGGATCGAATTTGCTATAAGTTAAATAAAATTCAAGTATTGCCAACAAGTTTTATAAACTCTAAATTAAGTTAGTTTTGAATTAAATTAACGCAATTCAATAATTATAACTACGATTTAGAGTTACAGACTGTAACTTACAGCATATCATTTTGACAGCCAATACTTATATCTATTTTACAATCTGTCAAACAAATCACTTTTATAATATCATATATATAGGGATAAGTATTGTTATGAAAATGTTATACAAAATACGACATAAATAACTACAAACTTGACGAAATTGAATAGTATTGATATGGTGTGAGCGTTGAGTTGTTGGTACTCCACGTTAATACCAAACAATCGATTAAATTGTTGTGAATCGTCATAATATCTGCCATCGTTTTCCAAAAGCCTGTAAACCCCAAACACATATATACAGTTATTGCCGTATAATTAAATAGTTTTATAAATCATCAATTTGTATTTACCATTTTAATAGATTAGTTTGCGAATAATTGTAATGAGAATCACATTGAAAACGTACGATTTGTTGGTAATTATACATTACTAAATTACTAAAACCATTACTAAACGTATTATTAAATCACATTTGATATATCATATATGCTAACAAATTTGCGCGCTAATAAACTACACATATAAAACGTAATGTTTATTAGTATGATATTAAATCGTTTCAAACTAGGCATAACTGTACGTACCATTAGTACATTACTACAAGAGCGTACACTTTTTCTCAACTAAAGTATCTAAATATCGTTCGGAAATTCGTACAAAAAACCATTTTTTTCGGATATATTTTTGGAAGTTTTCGGACATTTAGGAAAAGATTTTAATATTTCAATATTTTCACTTAATTGAAGATATTGAGGAAAAATCTGAAATTTTTGGATGTTTTTAAATATGCCATTATTTCGGATTTTCGAAAATTTAATTTAGTTTAAATTTATTTGTAATAAGTTATTTAATCCATATTATTACCAGAGTCGAGACTTTTTCGGAACTAAAACATCAAAATTTCGGTCGGAAATTAGGACAAAAAATCAAATTTTTCGGACACATTTTCGGAAATTTTAGGAAAATTCGGAAAAGATTTTAGTAGTAAATTAATATATATACAAATATAATTTCTGTTTCGTTAACATAAGACAGTATGAAAATTATCGAAACAACTTATATTTAACTCCACATTTGTTGGTTTTTGAATTATTTATCGTTAATCCGATGAAAATTTTTTACATAAAACTGATTATTTCCCTGGAGAAGCCTTGTAAAACATCCCGTCTTAAAACAACAATTTTTGACTTTATTCTATTTTTCGGATTAAATTCGGCAAATTTCGGAAATTTTTAAATACACCATAATTTCGGAGTTTTCTGAAACATAAATTAGTTTAAATTTATTTTTAATAGAGGGTGTCCGAGAAATCAAACAACATTTTTGTGCTTTTACTGCTAAGCGCGCGATCAACTTTTATTGTTGAAACTTATGGAACAATTCGAACAATATGTTGTGCTGCATATTATGAGAAAGTTATAATTAAATGCTATAAGCGTTAGCCATGTTAAGACTTAAAAGAGAAGCGTTAGTCAACAAGTTTTTCAATTATATAATAGCAAAGGTGGTACCAGTAGTTCATTATCTTTAAAGCTTACCACAAAGCATTTCACTGGAGAAGGTGTGGCAGTAAAATAATTGTTATGGACGACGAGACCTATGTTCCCGAAGACCTGACACAAATACTGGGAAAACAGTTTTTCCATTCAAAATCAAAAATTTCGGTTTCGACTTCAATTAAATATGAGCCTAATCAAAAGTTTAATAAACGTTATCTTGTTTGGCAAGCCATCGATCAACTTGGTAATACTTCAGATCCTTGTATTTCTTGTGGAACTATTGACGGAATTACGTATTTAAATGAATGTGTCAAAAAGAGATTAATACCATTCATTAAAAAATATCATAAAATAGAAGATATTTTGTTTTGGCCTGATTTAGCTCCTTTTCATTATCACAAAATGGTTACACATTTTCTGACTTTAAATGGAATTAACTTCGTTAGTAAGAAAACAAATGCGCCAAATGTACCACAAGTTAGACCAATCGAAAAGTTTTGGGCATTATGTAAAAAAGAATACCGAAATCGTAAAAAGTTGCCTAAAAACCTAATTGGATTTAAGAGAATATGGAACAATATTTCAAAAACAGTATCTCATAAAAGTGGAAAAAAAACTTGATTAAACACGACACAAAATTGAGAAATCTTGGCAAAGATGGCGTTTATTCAACTTGTGACTTATGAAATTAATAGACAATTATTTGATTATTACTTATGTTGAATATGAAAACTTTCTAATTAGTACTTATCTAATAAACTAAATGTTGTTCGATTTTTCGGACACCCTCTAAGTTCTTAAATTCATATACTTGTAATTCCGAACGTTTTAGTTGATAATAAAAAAGTAGGATTTCCGAAAAAGTCTCGACTGATTATTACTTCCGAAAGTTTTAAGCGATAATAAAAAGTCGGATCCCGAAAATGTCTAGGCTCTGGTTACTTCATTCGTACGTATGTATGTTGTTAGTACGTAATATAACTGTAAGTAATTAATATAATGTTAATCAGATATTAATATATTATACGAGGTGCTCACTAAACTTTAGTTTTATTCATTGTTGCCCAGGGTTGGTCCCACTAGAGTTCTGAAAAAGTTTACTCCCCCCCCATGAAAAATCGTGATTAGTGATAAACCGGTCATTTCTGAATGAAAAAAATAATTATTGTAAAAAATCCCAGACAATTAAGAGAGCTAAAGGTTTAATCATATAAAAACAATTTTATTAAAAGGAAAATTTTCCATTTTCCCAATCAACTCATTAAAAACCATAATACATGTTTAACATAGAAACGAAATATGCAGTTTTTTTGATTGAAATAAACACTTTTTTATGCATAATTCATTCCTATGTTTTTAATGTTTTTATATTGTTAATGAGTAGTGCCTTGAAAATCGTTAGAAAAACTTGTGCCAAATCGTTTGTTAATCGCTTGTTAATCGTTAGAAAAAAGCTTCAAAAACGTTAGAAAAATTCGTTAGAAATTTTATATAATAAATTAATTTAAAAGAGATTTATTGTAATTTAAACCCTAAAATATTTCATTGAAAGCCTTACTGTTATAAAAAAATTACTTTAAAATGAAATCTTTAGAAACATAAACTAATGATTGTGATAGCTATTATTTTCAAAATTCACTTATTCTAAATAAATTAATCCAGAATCTCATCGAACGCGTTTAGAAAATTTTAAATGAGAATATTTTTAACCGTTTTATTAATTTATATTATTTTAGCACATTTTAAGATAAATTTCTTGAAATCGTTAGATATATTTAAAATCGTTAGTTATGTTTAAAATCGTTAGATTCGTTAAAAATTTTAAAGTGAATTTAAGATCTACAATGATTAATATAAAGGAATTTATAGCTCGAATTAAGTAATTCTGTAGAAAAATTCAATCGTTAATTAACGATTTTCAAGGCCCTAATAATTATATATATATTTGGACTCTTTAAACCTGCGTTTTTAACCAATATGAGCCTAAAAATCAATTAAATACCGACAAATTGTGGCAGATGCCACAGAAATTTTAATTTAAGTTTTGGCCATTTCTGCCAAGGTTTGCCTGCTTTATACAGAATTTTGTTTAATTTGAGACACAAATTTCCTTTTTTACAGCTAATAGCGGCAGATGCAGCTCATAATGTATTTCTAATTTTGGTCATTTTTGCCTAATTTTGCCCATTTTTCCAATATTTTGGCCTTATTTGTCATTTTGAAGCTAGATATCACTTTTTAATTCAAAAATCGGCAGATTCCACTGAAGTTATTTTCTTATTATTGCCAGGTATTTGCCTATTTTGACCCATTTTTGGCCATTTATTGACCCTTTTAATTACAAGTTTGAGAAAACTTTTATTCAACTTGACACTATTTAGTGGCATTATTAACCTGAAAAGTCCTTAATTAACATAAGAAATAGTTAAATTCCCTTAATTAGAATAAGAAATTTGTGAAATCCTTTTATTAACATAAGAAATTGGGAAAAGCCCATTATTAGAGTAAAGATCAAAATCCCTTAATTAGAATAAGAGTGCGAACAGACAGACGGATGGACAGACGGACGGACAGACAGGCATACCCAAATCCATATATCTGTCAAAGTCAGATAAAAAAATTGTTTAGCAGTTAGTCCTAATGATTTGAGAATTATATAGAGAAAGTTACTCTTAATAACAAGTTGTTTTGCAGACTAACCATAATCATTATTACTAAATATTTTGGACTTAAAAAAATAGAAAATATTTTTTAATTATTTAGCAATAAGCGAAGTATTTATGTATACGAAATAATTAAAAAACATTTACTATATTCTTAAGTCCATAATATTTATTTATATTAGTGTACTACTTTAATGGCTAACGAAATAACACTGGTTTCGAGTTCGAAATGTTTTGATGGGTTACAAAATGTTTATTCACATAATAGCGAACAACTTAAATGTAAAATAAATTTTGCGGTATACGTACCACCAAAATCATTAAACGGGGAACTGGTTGCTACTATGTATTGGCTAACGGGACTAAGTTCAACTGAACAGAGTTTTATAGCAAAATCTGGATTTCTGAGATACGCATCTCTGTATGGCCTACTTGTGGTCAGTCCCGACACATATCCATGTGGATGTGCCATCGATGACGAGAACAATGATTCAGATTTCGGAAATGGCTTTGGTTTTTATGTGGACGCAACTCAACCAAAATGGAAACATAACTATCGCATGTATCCCTATGTCATCAAAGAATTGCCAGCTATTATTGAGCAAAACTTTAAAATAATGCCGAAACGACAATAAATTAGTGGCCATAGTATGGGAGGTCACGGAGCACTGATAGGTGCACTTAGAAACCCTGGTAAGTACGAAGTAGTTAGCGCTCTCTCTCCCCTTTCCAATCCAAGCGTTTCCAAATTTGGAAACAAAATTCTTACTTTTTATCTTTCATACATTTTTCTTAATACTGTTTCAGTTATTTACTAACAAACGCATTGAAAATTGAAAGAACCATCGAGTACGGCATGTAAACTTTACGGTTTTTAGATGATATAAGTTTTTGTTATTATTAGGTTGAGTTGGAGAACATTCTTGTTTGTTAATATTAATTACTAGACTATTATATATCGGCAAAATGTAATCACAGTTAATTCAAAAAAGAAAATAGATAATGTTGTAACAATTAGATTATTCAGTAAAATAATATTTCCTTTATCATAATTGTCAAACTGTGAATAGGGAATGGAATATTTTGCTCTACTGTCATATGACAATTGTCATTATAATATATGACCAAGATGGTTATGACCAAGAAAGTAATACCATCTGCGAGTTTCTTGGTTGCCACTTCCATGGTTGCTTATTCCGCAAAAACCGGCACGAACCGGTTCCGTCACTTAATGGAAGAACCTATATCCAATTGTATGACAAGCTGTTGAAGAAGTTATTATTGTATAAAAAAAATGAATTATAACGTAAGCTCTATTTGGGAGTGTGAATATCATAAGGTACGTAGGTCTGATTGGCGTATTCATTTGTATACTGCTGATCAGAAGCGCTTTATAAAGTTTCTCAGGGAAAAAGATGGTGCCCGTATTTAGGAGGCTTTTTTCGAGGGTAGGACTAATAACCTTAAGTTTTACCATATTTGTAACCAACAGGAATCGATAAAATATGTTGATTTCTGTAGTCTTTACCCGTATGTTTTGTCTAGTAAGGTTTACCCTATCAAACATCCCGACCTAGTAACAGATAACTTTGATTACTCTTTAAAGTCCTATTTTGGGTTTGTCAAGTGCAAGGTTTTACCACCGCACGGGCTTTATTTACACGTTTTATCTATGAAAATTAAAAAAAAGTTAATGTTTCCGTTATGTTACACATGTGCTCGTAACTCTTACGACACATCTGACCATTTTAGTCAGGAGCATTGCCTAATAAATACTTGGACTAGCGTGGAATTAGTTAAGGCTAACGAAAAGGGGTACATAATTGAGGAAATTTATGAGGTTTTAAACTACCCTATTACAAAAGATGATTTATTCTCCCTAATGTTTACATGTGGCTAAAGATTAAGCAGCAAGCCTCGCGGTTGCCTTCTAGTTGCAAATCTGAAGCGGATAGGCAGGCTTACATTAACTCTTATAAGGCTAAATATGACATTAGCTTAGAATATGATAAAATTGAGGTTAACCCGGCCCTTAGATTCATAGCCAAAATTATGTTGAATAGTTTTTGGTGAAAGTTAGCTCAGCGCCCCAATCTCCCTAAAACAGGAATTTATTTACGGTTTTGACCAGTTTATAAGTTTGAGATCCGACCCCGATAAACAGATCCTCAGTGACGTAATGGTCAAACGTCACTGAGGATAGTTACCAGTTAATGTTGGCAGTTTGTTATCGATAGTCTTTCTAAACCTAAAAATTATTTAGCTTCCATAGCCGCTTTTGTTACCGCATATACTAGATTAGAACTGTATAACAAAATGGATTTAATTGAGGAAAATTCATCCGGGTCGGTATTATACCATGAAACCAACTCCATTATTTAAATTCAGAGGGAGGGTGATCAGAATGTAGTTGAGTGCGGTGAGTTTCTCGGGGAACTCACCGACGATATAGTTAAGGATTATGGGGAGGATGCGCGGTGCTTTAACTTTTGGGCACTTGGCCCCAAAAATTATTCATACGAAGTCTTAAAACCTAACGGGAAACTTTCTACTGTTATGAAAATTAAAGGTATTGGCATAAATGAGAAGGCTCACAAAGTCATAACATTTGCTTAAATGTTAGACATGGCCATCTCTTATAATGAATAAATAGCAATGTATAGATGTCCTCAAAATGCAGATTACTGCATCTTGGCACCATCAGGTTTCCACACAATTTTTTGATAAAAATTATCAGTCCTTTTCTACGAAAGGGTATATAAAGGGTATTAATTATACCCTTTCCTATGGGTACTTATGATATTTACGCTCCTATTTTCGGCTGCAAGGCAGAAGCCGGAGTTAACACGAATAGAGGTTTTCGGGGTTGCCCGAATACTGCCGTTTCTCCCTGACTGCAAGGTAGAAGTCAGGATGACACAAATATGGAGGTTTTTGGGTTGCCCAAATACTGCCACCTCTAATATATATAAACCTTACGTTATGCTTATAATTATATAATCAATATGTAATCAATATTGTAGCCAATATTTAATCAATAAAATATTTATTGGAAAAAATGTCTCGGTTAATTAATAATTGGTTAACAAGCCGAAAACTTTAGTAACTATAAATATAGGTGACGTTAAAAAATGTCACAACAAAAATGGTGGATATAATCAGCGTGACAGTGCAACCTCTTTAGCAACCAATCACTTCAGTAGCAATGTGACGACATGATTATCTTAATAAAGGGGGTCAATGTCATCCCTTTAAGGACCATCCTACTACTATTGTTTGTAATCATCGGATAAAGATCAGGTGCACTACGAATAAATATTGACCAAATAGACAACCAAACAAATGCTATTATCGCTATGAATAGAATTTAATTTTAATGACATTTTTAAAAGTTGCATATGTTTGATATGTCAGTGTGTTCGTCTGTCTGTCCCCTCTCGCTTCTGATCCCTCTAAAATCATATAGCATATAAATACCATCCATTAATTAATATGTCATCATGTCTGATGCACTCTTGTTCATTTATATCATAATAACAGTATGGAAAACATATTTCTGGGTCAATATTATTAACAAAGCAACACTTAATCCTCAAATTATATATCGATGTGTAACCGTTAACGTACTCGCAATGCATTGAACTAACACTTTATTCACACAACAGTTATGTAATGTAGAGGTACTGCACATCTAAAGTGTTTTACAGGTGTTTATGTTTAAACTAGAAACAAGATGGCAATACACAATTTATGTAATTGTTTAAGTAATAGGTAATTTATGTATACAGTTTAAAATTTTATATTGGTTTAAATTTCATTTAGTTCCCGCGAAGCTGGTTTGTAACACTGATTACAATATAAAAACTATATTTTATTACCAGACATAAAAAATGGAAGGCCAACAACCAGCAAAACCTTCTTTCGCTAAATACTCTGAAAGTAAAAACGACACTATAGTGCCCACATTTCCACCAATTGCATGAAACAGTGCTATTATTTTCGCATTATGAGAAGTAAACCAAAAATTATAATCACATACCCTCTTTCAGAGTCAGGTAACCATTTGGTTATTAACTCATGAAGTGAAGGAAATATGAAAGCATGACTAACACTTAAACCAACTCGACTAAAGTATGAATCCTGCTCGTGCTATTGTTAGTGTTAAACAGTTGATGGCAATAGATATCGCTACTCTGCCTGCAGATAACCTTTTCGCCCATAAATTTCAGCTAATCTTTCGCCTAAAATTACGCCTTGTTCAGTCTGATTCCATTCAAACTCTTCATAACTTATTTCAGTAGTATTTGAAATTTCTTCTATATATTCGCAAACATCTGAACTGTTTATATGCGCTTTTGTTTTATTGAACTTAGACATCGCAGATATAGCCACACTAAGATAAGTTCTGTTCAAGTGAACCTTATATCCAGCCAATAGAGCCAAAAGGGACACAATATATAGCAATCGTACATAGCAGCTAATCATCACTTTCCTCTATTTTATTTGCTTTATGAATCAAATTAGTTTTATTTAAACCGTTAAATTTTTGTACCCTCAGTGATCCCATACCTAGCCTTTTGAATTATTTTTAAATGTCAGCAAGCAGTTCATCTTAACATAATGTTATTATAACTAACAACCATTTTTAGTAGGTTTCTATCATTTAATAGTTTACTAATCTTTGCCTGTTAGTTGTGCTAAGATTACAATATTGACAGTGTTTTATCTTCATTCCGAAATTTATAAAGGCTTAACAATGGTACTAATGAATAGACATATAACACATTTTAATACACTACATAAATCTCACACAAAATTTTGATATGAATTATTTTGAGCTCACTTTGAAAAGTCGGACACTATGGATTTGACAAGTCTGTATGTATGGATGTAGATTTTTTATAGAAATATATGAGGCTTTAAAAGTGGAAAAAGGCACTAAAAAAGACCAAAATTGACTACAAAATGTTCAAATTCTTGCAAAAATTAACAGGTCTTAAATTAGATCAAATATGATTAAAATGGTGCAAGTTTGTTCAATACTGACACAAAATAGGGTTACAAATGGTATATATCTGGGCAAATATGATTAAATTTTGATGTCACGCTACTTAATAATTAAACTAAAATACGCTATAACACGCGCCTAATTGTAGATTTGATGTTAACTCGTTGACATCTGAACTAAAAATGGCTAAAGTTATCTTACACATTCAATGAAGTACTATCTATAACATTATTTTAAATTACATAAAAATTTTTAGCAAAACAATAATATTTAAAAGTTTTGTTTGTTTAAAAATAAATTGACAAAAATATTAAATAACAATATAATAAGTTTTTTGGCTCAAAGCGATCCAGGTTTTTATAATTGAATTAACTAATGCACATATCTATTCATTTAAAAAATACTTGAATCAAAGAAAAAGCAATGCTAATGATCATTCATATTTTATCTTCTTTTGATAACTAGAATCAAAGGTATTTCTAATAACTTTAATAAACTCTATGACGTTAAAGTTTAGGTTTAGCCAAGTTTTTATTTATTTTTAACATGCTTTTGTTATATTAAGTCCTATTTGACAATTAAATGTAATTATGTAATAATACCTTAGATTCAAGTTGCTGACGCTTAGTAATTCAAAAATGGTCTTTGTCATTAAATAATCTTCACTATACAAAATACTTCGATAATAAAAAATCTAAATATATTATTGCATACAATTTTATTCTATATTATAACCTATGTAATATTCCAATTCGATTTATATATTAATGTACTTAGCGCATCAAATACTGCTAGACTATCATAAATTAAAATATAAATTTTATCAATGTAAAGATTAATCATAGCAATCATAAAAATAACTTCTGAATATGAATAATTGATATAATTAATTTGACCGATGCTAACGGTAAAATAAGTGTATTTTCAATATTAGAGTTTATTATGCTTGTTTTTGCCATTTCTGTTTAAATTTTGTGTAGGATCTAGAGAAGATTGATTATGGAAGGTTGCAATATTACTAGTGCTACAAATCGATGTTTTATACTGCTTGGCAGACAAATCATTAACCAAATTAACAAATTTAACGATCTCATTCTCAGCGTTCTTTCTTATATCTGCATTCCTTATTAAGCTGGCCTCCAGTTTCATATTCTCGATATTAGCATGAAGCTCATCCACGAAATTGAATCGCGAACATATTTTACTTAATCCGTGGCATAATTGAGCAATTTTTAGGTATTTCTGATCAACGTCTGCTTGTAAATCAACCAATGTTGTTTGAAAAATGTCCGAATCAGCACAAAAGCTATGATAGTCTGCGTCCGCAGAGTCGTATTGTGATTTCATATCTTCGAGCACTTTTTCGATTGTTTCGGTTACGGTTTCGAGCGCAACCATAGCGTGATAATGGCTATTTA
>JAQIXJ010001758.1:0-18825 GCA_034700185.1 Phthiracarus laevigatus | reverse complement strand
TTACTTAAGATGAATGATGATAAATCAAAAAAAGGTCATTGTTGACTTTAATCATAGTATGGTTTTATCATGATTTAGTATAAAGCATGTCAGATTCATTTTAACACAATAGATTTCACTATGTCTGCAAAACAAATTCATTAAAGTTTATGGAATCTTATTCTGATAACAATTTGGAGCAAATTACGTTTTTTATCATAAAAATGATGCTATTATATAATATTACTTCTTAGAGTTTTCTACACTAAAGAAATAATAATTATACTTTTAAACTAGTTTTAAATTAGTATTAATTCGAGTTAACACTAACGTGTTCTGGCAATGCATTAATAAAATGATAGCCATTTCGATAACAGTTCACTCGACAGTTTATCGCATAAGTTGCGGAACGTTTCGACAAGACAGACAATCATCATCATTTAAATAATGCAAAACCTCAACGGATTTAAACGCCAATATTTTGGGCTTTTTGCCTAAAATTTTATGAAAATTTTTTAAAAGAATTTTCTCAGTAAAATTCCGAAAACATTTGTTGACAATTACTTTACGTCAAAATACTAATACAACTGTTGCCTAACTTTTTGTCAAACAAACAAAACGTTGGATTAACAGTGTTTTGCAAATTTTATTATGGGTTTTTAAGAAATTAATTATAGTTAATCAGTGGGTGTAATGCTAATAAAACAGCCTTGGTTCATTTTTTTCTTTGTTCTATAAGTGAACATCAAATCTTTGCGTAATAAATAATTATGATCGTAATTTAGTTCAATTAGACATACGCTTGCAAAAAATTCCTTCGAAATTATCGGTTAAAAATTCATTGTATAAAATAAAATTAATGTGTATACCGCATCATTATTGAAGCAAAAAAGTTGAATTTAAGAAAATATGAACGTGATTAAAGCAAGAGTTGACGGTTATACATGTGGTACCCATCTGAGTAAAAATGTTAAATTTTCTTAAAAAATTAGGTGCCCACTAATTTTAATGGTAATGACAGTTCCCATAGAAAAACCAAAAATCTAGAATTTAAGTGAAAAACAAATTGATTATTTATTTAATATTTAAATATTATTATATGCCTTGTATGTTTCTATTTATTACAAATGTTTGCTGTATTAGTCCCTCAAATGTTTCAAAGATATTTAGAATGGATTATAAAATCTTTGTTCGTTCCTGTTTTTTCATTTGGATTATTTTAAGTTTTTCATTTGGTTTTAATTTCATAATAAAATTTTTTCGCTCTTTAATTAAATGATTAATTCTATTGATAAAATATTAAATAACAACGCTTAAAATTTAAACTGTAAATTACAGCTCACCTTAGATGTTTGAATAAGAACTGTAACAATGCATAAACAATTAAATGCTTTTTAAGCATAGGAAACCTAAATATGGGGAAAAACATTAGATTAAATCAAAATATGAGGCCAGATGTCTTCGCAATTTGTTCATTTCTTTTGCAATTAAAATAAGTTACTGCAAGCTAATGCTTCGCATTTAGTAATGAGACCTGAATAATGATTGAAAGTAACTCAATCGAAAATGTGGCGTTAATTGGCATAATTTGATGTTTAGATCTGAATAATTCCAAATTATAGATTTGCTATAACTTTATTACCTAAATTTTAACTATTAAAAGATTTAAACTCTTTTCATTAAAAAATCATAATTCTGATCGTTCAATACAATCGGTTCCCTAACGATTAAGTTTATCATTAATAAAACAGTTATAGGAAATGTTATAAAAAATGTTGAGAATAAAAATCTAATGATTTACGATGAATTAGTTTGTAAGAAAATAAATGCCATATATTATTTTATCCTTAAAAATTTTAAATGAAAAATGAAAATATTATTTTCCTGAATAATCCAATCCATACCACATTAATATTTTTCTTTATTGAATTAACTGTGTTCATAGTTCGCTGAAATATACGAGTCTAGTAATTAATATTAACAAACAAAAATGTTAAAGAACTCAACATCTTAATAACACAACCGTAAATCTTTAAAAATAGCAAACCGTAAAGTTGCCTTTTAATTTTGAATGCATTTGTTAGTATATAACTGAAAAATCCATATAATCAAAATTATACAACGGCCACATAAGTTGCGTCAACTCATAAATAAATTAATAACTTGTGATCAATAAATGTAGATTTTACTAACGCAGTAATATACAATAAGTCATAAATCATAATTTATTAAAATTTAACAGAAATTAATATAAAATATTTGCGTGATGTCTAATATGATCTTCGATAAAAGTAGACACAAAATAATGTCCGTGATCGTAACCCTCTTGTTCGCGGAATACAACGTCAACGTCGCATTTGACGCATTCATCCACAAAGTTTTTTGGAACCAATTCATTTATGTGGGGGTCAATTGATCCCTACATTTTAATATTACATATATTATTTAAGATTAAAATTTTTTAGAATAAATGTTAGAATAGCTGACCAGATCTATAAGAAGATGAAGCGGTGGACCATTGTATTTGGATACGAGATGAGTGGCATCCCATTGCTTCCAATGCTCACGATCTTCTCCGATATAACCAATAAGACACTTTGTTGTCAAATTAGTTACGCTTGGATTGGAAACAGGAGCGAAAGCGCTCACCACTTTATACTTACCAGGGTTTTTAAGTGCACATATTAGCGCTCCATGACCTCCCATACTATGGCCACTAATCGATTGTCGTCCAGGGATTATTTTAAAGTTTTGCTCAATAAGAGCTGGCAATTCATTGATGACATAGGAATACATTCGATAGTTTCGTTTCCATTTTGGTTGAGTTGCGTCCACATATAAACCAGCGCTATTACACAAATCTGAATCATCGTTCTCGCCTTCTATGTTACATCCGCGCGGACAGGTGTCGGGACATACCACAAGTAAGCCGTATTGCGCCGCGTATCTCTGAAATCCTGATTTTGATATAAAATTCTGTTCAGTGGCATTGAATGCCGAAAGCCAATACATGGTAGCCACCGCTTCTCCGTTTAATGATTTTGGTGGTACGTAAACCGCAAAACTCATTTTACAATTAAGTTGTTCGCTATTATGTGAATAAACATTTTGCAGCCCATCATAACATTTAGAGCTCGAAATCAGTGTTATATCCTTAGCCATTTCTGAATTACACTTATAAATTATCAACTAGTAATAGTTAATATTTTAATCTAATCAATCCTTATCTATCACCTATTAAAGGTAAGTAATTTTAAACCAAACTTATAGCTTAATGAATCAAAAATGTAATGACATCTAACTAACTCAAAGAATCATAACTAAAACGGTTTAGTTTTACATTTGTCATCATAATTCAAAAAACTAGAACGTACATTATAGAGTACGCTTCTATGATTCTAAAATTTATTTATTCAAGAGATGCGTTTTGGAATTAATAGAAATTAATATGTCTTTGAAAATCGTTAGAATAATATGTCGAAAATAGTTTATTAAGCGTAACAATTAATTGGTCAAATAGCGAAAAAAATCTTTAGAAAAAATGTATTGATTTGACTTCAGAAATTTTCAAATAATTTAGCTAATTCAAAAACTCAACGAATTTAAATTGTAAAAATGTATTAACGAATGCAAGTACAGGCTGTGTGAAAAATGATGTTTGGGATAAATGCGAATATTTCATTGATTATCGTACAAATCAGCGTCAAATTATAGCCATACAAAAATCATCGAGTGAAAAGGTTTTAGCGCGTGATAATGCATTGAAAGTTTGGGAAAAGTATAATTCCACTCTCGTTTCTATTGACTGCGTTGAAAAGCAATTATTTCTCGAATCATTTATGCAGTCAAATAACACAATATTTTGGACTAGTGATTATAAGGCAGAAGATAAAATATGGCGATGGAGAAAAGGCCATGAAATAAATTATACTAATTTGGCACCAGGTCTACCACAAAATGAATATCCATGTTTGCAAATATATTTTGAAATACATACAGGAGTGTATAAATGGTATGATAGGCCATGTTCTTATGTGCGAATTTTAAACCGTCAACGTTTTATTTCTTTCGTATAAATTATATAAAATTAACGATATTGATTATTAATATGATTTGATATGGAAAATAATATTATGATTAATAGAAAACAAGTCATTCGATTTCATGATAAAATTCTCGAAGCCATCCCTTTATAATGTAAATTTCTTGTTTTATGGCAACAGTTAATTCTGGCGGATCATTAGGTCCAGTGACCAGTTAGTCTTCGTGATGACAGGTAACCGGTATCTTAATAGAAACCAATGTCAGCGAAAGTGTTTCCAGTACACCGCCAGCACTCCATGAATCCATTAAGCCATTACTAAACATGATAATACTCGCACTCTTTATATCACTACCGCCAAACATCATCAGTGCTTTCTCATATTCAGCATAAACGCCGTATTTTTCACAGCAGTCTTACGCGTATTTCGTGAAATTCCACGGATTATCTTCTATACGTATCATTAATACCATCAGAGCAAACTAGAAGAACCATTTCTGTGCATGCCTTCATACAAAAATACAATGCATTAATTTTTAGTTCATTAAATATTGTCACGTGTTTTTCTAGTGAAAATTCCATTCATCCATACCTAAATCGTGTGAGTCTGAAGAATTATCATTACATTTGGTTTGTCTGGGGTAGCTATAAAAGACAGAAACTCCAATTAAAATGTCTTTTGACAAAGCTCTGTCATCTTGATTCGGATTAGTAAAATGTTGACAAACAACGCCAATAAGATAAGCGGGTAGAGGTTGCGAAAATGATGCCGGGTTTGGATAATCAATCATAGCTAAGATCTCATAAGTTGACGATAACCACGCGATGAACGCATCTTTATCGTTAGCTTCTAATGGTTTGCACATAGAGAATGTTTGTGTCAACCATTTGGTACATATACTCTGGCCATGAGTTTCTTATTGTTTCCGAACAGTTCACCTAATATTTTTCAAAATCATTAGTTACAATGTCGAAATAACCGCTACAGTTGTAAATAGGAAACTGCAAAATGGGCGCACTTCCAGCTAAAGCCCTGATTAATAATTATTTATCATTTAATTATTAATTATTTTTTAAAAATTACCCGATAGAGATGTGTGGATATTTAAGTCTAAACCAATTTTGCGAGCAAACCTTTAGGTAACGTAAAATGCAAAATTTAAATGATTTAAAGCTGGATTGATTAGAGGATAATAAGTAATCATACCTCCATAACTACCACCAAACGTAATAACAGGACTTTTGCACGCAGATGGCATGGTTTCTTTCAAATAATAATCGACTCTGCGAAATCGGCTAAACGCTGGTTAGAAAGACTAAATTTGTTAAATTCTATGATGAAATAAAAATGCTATCATTTTATATTAGTCTTTAAACTATTTTAATTAAGCTCAAACAAACGGTTTCCATACGGCATTGATTCGCCGTAATATCTATGTTCAGCGAACACAACAATAGCTTTAAATTGTGGCGCATTTTCCCTCATAAATCCGGTGTTGTTGGCGAACATAAAAATGTCTCCCTCACTGCCGGTGTAAAAAAATATTGGACCGCCATCGCACCAATGTCCGGTGGATATTATATAGCATTGCTTATAGTGCCGAAAATTTGCATGACTGATGTGATCAATCTGTTTGGGTTATGATCAATCTTAAATTATTATCCTTTTATGGCAATGTTTAATTTCAGTTAAATACCTTTAGATTGAACCAATTAACAGAAAAGATTGCTGGAATAGGAGATGTCTGGCAAACTGTGCGCAGCCGCTGGAGGTGGCGGTACTCTTGGAACCGCTGTTATTAACAGGAATAAAAATAAGAAAAAGGAGTAATATAAAATTTTGTTAAACCTTATAGTTTCGATTAGATCACCAAGACTTTATTATCACTTTTTTCGCAACAAAATTAATTTTGTTTAAATCAGATTTTGCATAAAAATATGGTTATTTAAGACTCAAAATAAAAATAACTTTTTAATCGTTGATTTTTTTTGATGCATCAAATTATTAAATTTAATTTGCATTTAAAATAAGTATTGCCAATATTTTAATAAAAATAGATAATTTAATTTTAGTAAAAACATAAATATTAGCTTTATCGTTAATTCACAAATTGTTATAAAACAAACTAATTAATTTGATATTTAATAAATAGAAATGAATGCCTTAATTTTCCTAATTGTAACATTATATATTAGTTTAAAAAAGTTAATTTTATAAACAGTTTAAATTATTTAATATATTAGATAATTTATTAAATGTGTCTAAAAAAATCAACAATGTCTAGATTGACACACATTGACTCTATAAGGTGTTCGATACTAATAATGTGCTAATTATTCTTCTTCTAATAATGAATTCAGAAAGTAAGAATCCATTTTAGTTTCAGTTCATTCAAAAGCAGAGCAAGAATTCGTAAAATACCTTATATTTATAGTGCATAAAAGTGTTAAAGATGTTTTGATTTGCGCAAATTACACGGGTAGTCTCAATTTGTTACATAACGCAAGTCACGCAAACTGGAAATTGGATACCCAAAGCATTAAAGCGGAAATGACTGCGTATCTATAGGTTTTGATAAACCTAATCACAGAAAATGGTTTAACGTTTCGCGTGGAAAGATGAACTCTTTTGTATGCAAAAAGAGAAAATCTGGTTATCTTATTATTTTCAAAACACCTTTATGGAAAATATAACACTTAACTTTAATGGTGTGAATAAATTTTTCCTGAACACTTTGTTACTAAATTGTGGCGCATTTTCCCACATAAATCCGGTGTTGTTGGCTAACATAATAATGTCGCTCTCATTGACGGCGTAGAAAAATATTGGTCAGCCTTCGCATCAATGATCGGTGGATATTATATAACGTTGCTTATAGTGCCGTAAATTTGCATGAATGAAGTGATCGATCTGTTTAGGTTATAATCAATCTTAAATTAAATAAAATGGTTATATTGCGATGTTTAATTTATAATCAAATACATTTTGATTGAACCACTTAACAGACAAGTTTGTTGGAATCGGAGATGTCTGGCAAACTGTTATACCAAGCAGAAAATGTAAAATAATTTTCAACTTCATTATTGTGTAGATTTGACTAAAAATATTATTATTTCTCAGATTTCTTTAACTTATATCAAAAAATTAGATTAAATAAACAGTGATTTGTTTGCTTTAGTAAACTATTTATGTTTGCGATGAAAATAATGATTTATTACAAAAACAACTCAAAAAAAGTCAAAATAAACTAAACCGATTAACTGTTAGCGTCATAATTATGTGCTTTCTAGCTTCGTAAGACTAATCAAAGCGACGAATAATATAAATTTATTATCAATCGCATATAAATAATGATGAGTTATTTTGTTGGCAGCTGTGTTTTTCCAAATATTTAACTGCTATTATAAGTTGATAGTTTTCCAAACAGGTAGTGAATGACATATTTAATGTTTTTTTCATTAATTTTAAAAATTTTCACATTCCGAATTGTAAATTATTTTACACTTTCTATTTCTATAAAAATTTTAATATGGTTATTAAATAAGAAATTGAATTCGAAATTATCTCTATTTTGTTGTGACCGGAACTATTAATTAATAACGTGGTTGACATCGTTAAAGTGTCCGATGACTTAAATTGCAGTTCTATAAATTAAGTAAGTTCCAATTTTTAATGAATTTTGAGAACTTTATGGCAACCCCTAAATTTTCATTGCTTTGAACAACTTAATATTGAGATGTGATAAAACTAACTATAACCTTTGATTGATTAAGCTTTATCTGCTTAATACTGATAACGTTAATCTAGTTAGTTTAATAACCTAATAACATGTTAAGTATTAATTGCAATTGGATTGCAAGTGTATTAATAGTTTGTATAGCTAATGTATAGCTGCAAGTTTTATAAACAAATGTGAATTCAATAAATGTAAAAGTAATTCATATTTTAGTGAAAAATATTAATTGTTCAACTAATTATAATTTGTATGAAATCGTATTAAGATAATAATAATAAAATGTGAGAAACGTGGAGTCTATAATCAAAATAAGTTCGTCTTTCTATTATGATCCAAATAAATAACTTAAATATGTGCAAATTAGAATACTTTAAGCAAAGTGAGTTAGAATCAAAACTGAATCCAACAGATAATTTTAAGAGAAACGAACTGAGACCTGATGGACGAGAACCGACAGATAAATTAAAACAAAATGAGTTTGAATCGAAACCGAATCCAAAGATAATTTTAAGAGAAACGAACTGAGACCTGATGGACGAGAACCGACAGATAAATTAAAACATAATGATTTTGAATCGAAATTGTGTCCTAATGTTGAACATGAGAGAAATAATTTATTATTTACAAACATACGCAAATTAATAGTTATTAATCTGGGGAATATTACCCTAAACGTAAGAAAACATAGCTGATTTATAATAAACCAATATATTGCGCCATATTATAAATTTTTGATGAGACAAATGACATTTTAAAAAACTATTTTTTGTTTTTTTGTGTAACTTGAGTTACAATTCAACGATAAAATTCAATTAACCATTTTATCTTTTTAATTATAAAAATTAATTTATCAGCAGTTTTATATCATTACGCTTATACTTTTTTCTATAAAACAAGAAAAACATCTAAAGTCAATTTGCTAGAAACACATTCACAAGAAATCAGAATATTTTATAACCTATTTTATAATATTATCATGATATCATTGATTAAGCTGTTTACCAATTTAGTTTCATCACAGTTATTTATTCTTAATATACTCCTGGTCAATACACAGGTTAATGCACAACAAAAATTGTTATACGTTCACGAATTACATAGTTTGGAGTCGTTTTGGCTCCATTTATAAATGCTATTTTTAATGATAAATGCTATAAAAGCTATACATGCTATTTTCCTCGATATCGAAATATTGTCGTTTAAATCTGATTTGTTTTTGTTACCACTCGTCCAAAAAATTATATTAATACTACAAAAATTCTTCATAATTTACTTTTCAAAAAACATTTTAAACTTTATTATAAAATGAACTAAAAGACATTTAGAAAAATGATAATTTGAAGAAAAATACATTATATTTTAACTTTTTAGTAGTTTTTAACACTTCACCAGAACATCGGTATAAAAATCGATTTTTATTATTAACGGGGATTTTTTGCAACTTTAGGTATTCCTTGTTTAACATATCATGAATATAATAGTAATATTTTTTTGATTAATCTCTTCAGGGAAAATTATTATAAACGATAAAAGCTGATAGGGTAAATTTTCTACCCCGAAATACCTTAAGTGGATGACAAAGCTTTTCAATGCAATTCTTCCCTTTATGTTGGCGTTTGCTGCAAAACTTTAAGCGTTAACGCATAGATGTGCAGTTCATAAAATATGATGCGCAAAGCACTGTTTGAAGGCAGTAAGGAGTATTTATCCCATAGTACCAGATTTGAATTTATTTTAGGTGTTCCAGTGAAGTGTTAAAAAATTATAAATGCTATTTTAAGTGCTATTTTTTAATATATTAGTGCTATTAACAGCTCTATTTTTGTATGCTATAAATGCTATTATTTTGACTCTAGTAATAATTTATAAAATATTCCAATATAGCAACAATATAGTTTGCTTAAACAGTCTATAATCATGATAAGTAATGATGGCAGAAGCTCAATTTTAATGAGGCAAAACAGGCATAGCTTAAGCTAAAAACTGGTAAAAATTGATCTTAGCTTCAAAATTAAAATGTTCTCCTCAGCTTGAGCTAAATACTTTAAGAATTGGATTGATCTTAACGGTGAGCTTATATCTTACAAATAAATTTAAAATTCACTATTAATTTACATTTGCATGAGTATATTTACATATTCCAATTTTTATGCCATAACTACTAGTAAACTATCGATTACTTTAACTCTAAAGCTTGCAATTAAGATTATGTTTATATTATTTTTCAAAAGCAAAAATATTTTATTGATGTATGCAATACTTATCTGAAATTTAAAACATTTATGGTAAAAGTTCGTTTTTATTAAGCTCAATACAAGCTCAATAAGCTCGTTGAATTAAACTTGAGCTTGAGCTTATGAATTTAAGCTATTAAGATGCTGAACTTCTACCTTTAGAATTACACTAAATCTCATGTTTGAGCTTTATCTTGAGCTTGAGCTGGCTTAAGCTAGCTTGCCTGATTATAGCTTTTTGCCATCATTAATGATAAGTGATAATAAAATTTCAATTCTATCTATAATCATATTCTGGTTGTTATCATGATTTATTAAAAAACATGTCACATTCATTTTAATCCAATAGATGTTACTATATTTGTAAAACGATTTCAATGCAGTTTATGGAATATTTTTCTGACAGCAATTTGGCTCAAATTATTTTTTAATCATAAAAAGTACACTTATATGTAATATTAGTTCTTATTGGTTTATATAACGTGTGTCCGTTTTAAATTTTCACACTTGATTTACTAGTATGCATATAATAGTACTGTGTTTATAGCAAAAGCATTCTATTCAAACAATAATTACGGTTTGATATCAGCTATTATCTTTTTCGGCCACCACTAATCATTCATTAATTGTACCATCGATTTGCTTAAGAATTTTATCAATCAGTTCCTCAAATTTTAAGCTTTTAAACGATATACATATTGTCAATTGATCCAATTAATCCCGAACTAAATTAAAATAAAAACTACTGGATCAATTAACAATATGTATATCGTATGAAAGCTAAAAATTAGAGGAATCTATGGGAATAAATCTTAAACTAATCGGAATACCGGTTAAAGAATGTCAAATATGTGCCAGAAGAAGATAATAGATTATTTTCTAACGTTATTATTGTTTGAATAGTATGCTTTTGCTATAAACACAGTACTATTATATGCATACTAGTATATCAAGTGTGAAAATTTAAAACGGACACACGTTACATACAACAAATAAATATTGTTTATATTTTTAAACTAGTTTTAATTTTATATTGTTTCGAGTTAACACTAACGCGTTTGTTCTGACATTACACCAATAACTTTCGTTATATTAAAATGATGTCCACTTTGCCAAACAAAAAATAATTTCGTTATAATAATTGTTAATTTTATTTTAAATAATTTATATTTAAACTACTATGTATGCTCCGTTTGAGCATTTATTTAATGATCAATATGACCAAACCAAAACTAACAAAAACCTAACATAAACTTTTATATTTAAGAGATGTTACTTTAGGAAATAAAACTTTTGCGGACAGTACTATTGCTGATTTTTTATCACAATGTATAAAAAATGATTAGATTTAATAATCTCGAGCCATTTGTTACTATTTTAAATGCTATTAAGTTTGTTCATAATAATGATTTAGTTTATACGCTTTTATTTTATTGTTGAATTTTATTTTATTCTTGAATAAAAAATTCAACGTTTTTTACAACAATACTGCTCTTAAAAGTTAGAACATCCTAAAAGTCTTTTCAGTTAAAGAGAGTCCTGTCAGCCTATACATGGTAGAAATTGCTTCTTCGTTTAATGATTTTGGCGTTAAGAATAACGCAAAATTCATTTTACATTTATTTGTTCGCTATTATGTGAATAAACATTTTGTAGCCCATCATAATATTTGGAACTCGAAACCAATGTTATATCTATCCATTACTGTAGTTCACTAATAAATAAATAACTAGTAATATTTAATGTTTAGTTTAACTAATCATTATCTACAATGCTTACTATCTTTAAATTAAGTATTTATTAACCAAACATAACAAACTTATTTCTTAATGGATCACAAATGTACTGACATCTATCCAATTCTGTGAATTAAAGAATGTTTCAAAATTTTTCTACCATAGTTTTGACGGTAATTTAAACGGTTTAATTTTGCTGTATTTCAGAATAAGAGAACTATTATGAAGATTTTAGAGTGCAATTTTTTGATTCTAATATTTTATTTATTCAATAGATATGCGATTTTGAAATTATTAGCAATCACGAAGGCCTTTAAAATCGTTAGAATAATAGGTGCAACATTAATTAAGCGTTATAAATAATTGTTCAAATAGATAGAAAAATCGTTAAAATAAAATATATTGATTCAAATTCAGAAGTTTTAGAAAAAATTAGTTAATGCAAAAACTCAATTGATTTAAACGGCAATATTTTGAGCTTTCTGCCTAAAATTTTTTTAACAAATTTTACCAGTAAAACCCTGAAAACATTTATTGCAAATTACATTACGGTAAAATACTATAGTAGAGCCCGGATGTTTTTATGATAACATCCGGACTATCAAAACTGTAAGAGAATGTGTTGCTGGCTGTCAGTGCTGGCATTCGGGTGTTGGCACTGGCAGCGAGAAGTTGTTAAAATTAAATAAAATAAGTAAATCTAAATTACGTTGACTACAATACTAAGGCTACAATCTTTGTTCAGTCTTGGCCTTTTTTCTACAAGTGAACATAAAATATGTTGTTACTAACGTAAAAGATGTGCGTAATTAATCTCAATTAGCAATACGTGTAGCACCCTATTTTACACTGTTTTACACAATTTTTATCTGATTTTTCCCTATTTTAACCATTTCGATACTATATTCCCAAAATTTGTTCAGTTTTGCTTCAATTTTATCGTTTTGGATTCGATATAACCATAATATGGAGTTATTTTTGACTCAGTAAACCCATTTATTAAAATAAATAGGGACATTAACGGACAAATGGACAAAAAACAGAAAACGACAGACAACCCAAATACAATAGCTGACATTTACAAAGCGAGCAAAAAATTTAATAATTAAAGAGTTCTATAACCGATCTTTTAAATAGTGATTTTCTCTTTGACTCCTTTTGACTCCTATTAAGTCCTTAGATAAATATTTATACTATAATAACATAAAATCTAAGATAGTTTTTTTTACTAAAGGATTATCTAAGTGTATGTTTGTATAGCTTGGATATTTGATGCAACAAATAGCAAGCATGTTAATGCAATATATGAATAATACGACTGTTTTGAACTACCGTTTAATCAAAATGGAAAATAATGATATGAGTTTAGTTATAATGACAAAATTTAGATAAAAATAAAATAAACAAAGAAAAATGAAAAGATTCAAAAAACAATATACATACTGTCATAATATCTTACTTTGTAAAGATAGTTTCAGTAAGTATATGATCGAACGCTCCCATAAGTTTAAATTATTTATATTAAAGTTATTTGCTTTCATCAATCTACCACTAAAAATACTGATTATTTTACACGATTTTAATCTTTATTGTCCTAATTAAAACTATAAAAACTAAATTCCATTTCAGATTTTTGGCTATTATTACTCAATTTTTACCTTATTTGGCTATTAGGTGACTATGAAAATGAAAAATCCCTATTTTTTATCTGTTTTTCCTCAATTTCATAAAAAATTTATTATGTTGGCCATATTTATTAACAAAACAAGCTCGATAATGTCATAAAATCTAACTTTTCTGTTTAAAATTTAGATAATATATGGTCTCTTTTCGTTCGCTCGCTCCCATTATTTTATATTTTCTGTTTAATTTAAATATTGTGTTAAAAGCAGATGACATCAAAAGCAAATCGCTTTATTATCGCTTATCAGTGGCATATGTCACTTTAATTTTTTTGCATTTTTGCTGAATTTCACCTATGTTGACTAGATTTTGAGACATTTTTGAGATTATAATTCATTATTTTTACTGCAAATAGAGGCATATTCCACTTTTATTATTAAAATTTTTTGTCATTTTAGCATAGATTTGCCTAATTCGTCAAGTTTTTTGGTAATTTTTACCATTCTGAGTCTGTAAGTCAATATTTTTTTTTTAAAAAAACCGGCATATGCTACTTTAATTATCAATCACTTCAAGTCATTTTAGCCTAATTTGCCATTTTTGCTAGTTTTTCTGTAATATTTTGCTATTTTGAGTCTGAATATCACTATTTTTATAGCAAAGCCGGCATATACCACTCAAAATTTGTTCTTAATTTTGGCCATTTTTGCCTAAGTTTGTATATTTTGGCCAGTTGTTTGCTATTTTTATGCCTGAAATTTGCTATTCTGAGCCTGAATTCTTCTATATTCTCAACAATAACGGCATATGACGCTCATTTTTAACTTAAATTTTGGCTATTTTTATTAGCAACTGGCATATTTTAAACAATTTCGGGCATTTTTGACTCCTTAACATCCAGTTGTGAGCATACTTTTTTACTTATGACCCTATATTTTGTCATTTTTAACATTAAAATCCCTATATTAGCATAAGAAATAGGTCAAAATCCCTTTAATAACATAATAAGTTGGTTTAAATCCTTTTATTAGAGTAAATAACAAAATCCCTTAATAAGCATATGTAACAGGTGAAAATACCTTTATTAAAGTAAGAAAATTGTGAAATCCCTTTATTAGACTAAAGATCAAAATCCCTTAATTAACATAAGAGTGTGCACGGACGGACGTAGTCAAATCCATATATCTGGCAAATTTTCAAAGTCAGATAAAAAAGGAATATTCCACTGAAAATAACTGAATATTCCACTCATAAAAGCGGATCTGAATCCTATTTTGACCAAATTTTTACCATTTTTATGCTCATTAAGACCAGTTTAGACTACTGGACTGTTGCACCCATTTTTTGCCTATTTTTACCCTGGTTTCCTCTAAGTTTTAGCCATTTTTGACCATAAGTATGCCTATTATTTACTCAAATTCTAAGTGAACTGAAATTCCTTATATTAACATTAGAAATAGGTTAAAATTCCTTAATTAATATAAGATATAAACATACAGACGGATGGACATACCCAAATCCATATATCTGTCTATATAATGTCAGATAAAAAACATAAAAACTCTACAATCCTCATTTAGACTTATCAAATCCAATTCCTAGAATTGACAAAGTGAGCTTAAAATTTTTTAAATTACTCATAAATTATGAGTCATAATCATACACTCCGCAATCAATGAGCATTTGAGCTTTTTTAATTTTTTAAAAGCATTAGGCCTCAATAGTCTGCAAAAGTGTATTCAAAAAGTATTTAATATTGCGGATTTTAAGCTCATAATTAATAAGCAATTGGAATGCGTAGTACAACTTTTATTTATGTGTGCAACAACGCGTGTAACCAATTGATTATAAAATAATTAAATAATTTGGTTGTCATACAAGTTGTGCCCATTTGAGTGAAAAAGTGGCATTTTCTTAAAAAGTTATGTGCACGGAATACATTCTAAATTATCGGTAATAATCGATAATTGAAAAATACACCCAAAAATAAAATATTAGCGACAAAAAGTTTTAAGATAAACAAATAATTCTTGCTTTAAGGATATTTTATAAAGTATCACTCGGTTTTTCATCATTATAAGATAAATGTGAGAATAAACATTATTTTTTAAGCACATAAATAACTAAAATATATAACGAAACAAGAACGACACATCTATCATGAACTCACTTTTTCCAAACTAAATCTAATTCCCTAATCCCACCAGAGTCCAAAATTCTTTATACCATTCTCGTATTCTCTCAAAATCCCTTATAAATATAAAGAATGGTAATCTCTATTTGACTGCGGCCACATACGGACGAACAGTGATCAAAGCATAGGCTCTACCTTTTTGTTAAAAAAAATGAGCTAAAAACTAATCAATATTATGCTAAAATTAAAATACTTTTGGATCGATGCGAATGGTAATAGAGTACTCATATTATTTACGTTTATATTTTTGAGTAATGAACTTTGAAATTTCAATTTTAGTTTCAATAACTGTTTTAAAGGTTGGTAAATATCTAGATGAGGATTAACTATTTTTAGTTTTAATTCATAAATTATGGAAAATTTTGACTCGAGTAAACTATTGCCTCAATAATGCTAAGCGTAGATTAATCTATTCTTATCCATTTATAACATTAATATGCTTTATAATATTATACTTTCGGTTATTTATTTCAATTACAACAAGAGAAAAGAAAGCAGGTTTCTTTGTCTCAATTGGGGATTTCAGTTACTTTTTAAATATTCGATACCAGCTTAACGTTTGTTTTTTGTTTGTATTTTCGTTGCCAATTATCATTAAAGCATTACATTACTGGAATTTTAAGAATGGCACGTTGCCATCATATATGAAAGTGTTTGAAATGATGGCTGGATTTGTTTCACCACAGTCTATTGGTATCAATGAAAAACAAATAATCGATAAAATTCTTAAAAAGTCACGATATTTAATAAAATTAGTCAATTTCAATGTTAAAGCGATTTTGCCTATTTTCACGTTTGTTATTATCTTTATTCCATTAGCTTTAAATTGTAGTTACGAGCAGATAATTCTATACGCAATTCCATGGTCAATGCTATTCTGTTATGTCTGTTCCGTTTTCTCCGATGTTATTTCGTGGCAAATTACTTATTTTTATTTGATTTGTTTTTATTTAAAATTGAAAGTAAAATCAATTAATTAAAAGTTGTACATTTTTGACACTAAACATTTGGACCGTGATTTAATTGCTTTAAATATTCAATCGTTAATTAAATTGTTACATGAAATTTATTTAGAAATCGAAGACTATAATCATAAGTATTGGGCAAAGTTTGCATTTTGGTTCTATTTGATATTATCCTCTATGGTATGTGTAGGAATGTATGGCGTAATGTTTGGTAAAATGATAATTATAATTCGAATTATCTTTTTATACGCATTAATTTTCGTTATTTTAATATTATATGGTTTATTGAGTCCCGCATCATCGTTGGCTTATGAAAGTGCAAAGTCGTATAAAGTTTTATTACAATATAATGGACGCATTTTTCAACTAAAATTTATGGCTTCCATGAGATTAAAGGTAATATTTGTTGATTAATTCATTTATTAATTAACGATTTTATGAATAGTTATCATCATTTATCGAAAGAGTGAGTCAGAAAAGAGTTGGATTTTACTGTTGGAAACTATTTATCATTAATTATTTTCGCATTTATGAAGTATGTTATTGAATTAAAAATATAAAACCAAAAATATTTAAAATTTATAATAATTTTGTTTTCCAGTTATTCATTATAATCAGTATGCTATTCTTAAAATTAGTCGAAATGTCCAAATAATGTTAATTATTAGCATTGTTTTATTAATACATATTTATATTACTCCTATTAGCCATTTTAGTTTTATTATCAAACCCATTTATCTATTTTATTTTACTCCATGAAGCGTGAATGTAACTTTTAATCCTTGAATCGGTGAATAGAACTTTCAAATGGCAAACGCTAAATAGAGTTATTTAACTTTTAAAATTTTAATATTGAATTTTTCTTACTTTTTCGTTCAAATAAACACAATTCAATTTTCACTTACTAATGTAATGCCTATTAAATATAAATTTAACTACAGACAGATTAGTATATAATCATAGTTACCCAAGGTCTGAAGTGCCAGAGGGGGGTCAGATTCTGAAAATCTCAAAATTTAGGGGTGGGGGTCTAAATCTCATTGGATTTTAACGATAATTTTTTTGTATTCGGACCAAAAAAATTTTTTTCAGCCAAAAAGTAGCTCGTTTTCAATACAATCTAGATTTTTCATGGATGGGAGTCAACTTTTCTAGAATTCTAGGGAGGAGGTCAACCCTGGGCTAGCACCCCCCTTGGGTAACTATCGTATATAATATATACAACAACTAAACGTTCATAGAGAGCTTAGTTTTTTAGAGGACTATGCATACGAATGTCAGAAATAAACTTGTATAAAATTCAACGATAATAATAATAATGATAATATAATTTTTAAAAATATCGATAATCAGATAATCAAGTTTCCGATATCAATTTCAATTGGCACCAAATAAAAATTTTTGTTCATTGTTATCCAGTTTTAATGAATAAAACTTTAGTTTTTGTTGAAATTTTGTCAATCTAATAGCCTTGAAAAAGTAGCTTCCGTATTGTTCTGTATTACTTCGTAATTAAATTGTCTATATTTTAAATTTACTTGTTTAATTATTAAATATAAAAAGTCGTAAGTATTTCATTTTATAGGATGATCAATAATATAACTTTTAATTATCTGCACATTATATTTAAAAACAAGAACGACACATTCATAGAGAGCTCACTTTTTTATATTTTAATTTAAGCTAATAAGTTTATTTGTACCATAGTCTGCGGACACCGGCACAGACGGACAGACATGATCAAATCCATAAGCTAGCCGTTTTTACAAAAAGTGAGCTATTAACATGTTTTCTACATTTTAATTGATACTATTTTAATATAATGACATGGAAATTCAATAATAATGTGACTTCAAAATTAATTTAAAAAATTTTACAACGAAAATAAAAAATAAGAATAGTATCAATTAGAAAATCGATTTTACCAATAAGAAAGGAAAATATAATTCTCACGAATAGAACATTATTTTAAACATTAGTTGCTATGACAGTTTTCTTCGACATTGTTTTACACATATGATTATTAAACTAAGTTCTAAAATTCAAGAAATATTTGTCTACTTTAAAACATAATATCTATGCAATTAATTTACGTTAATTTGTTTGTGATTCCATTTAACCGCATTTTATACACAACTCCATTAATAGAATAATTAAAATTTAGACAATTTTCATAATACATTGGACAATTTATTATTGGGTTAAATATGAAAGAAAGAAGTCCATCACTTGACATACGAAAACCAATACCTTCTCATTTGGCCATAAAAAATAGTGGAAACCATTTCTATGAGATAGGATTGTGGCAGTTTATG
>JAQIXJ010001757.1:0-18826 GCA_034700185.1 Phthiracarus laevigatus | reverse complement strand
CGCAGCAGCTTTAGAAATTAACAATGAAATATTTATAAAATTGGATGGCGACGAATTCACTTATATAATCATGATAGCACCAACTCTGAAAATGAAGACGAGAGACTAGCATACCCAATAGAGTTATAAAATACATTTGATTTTTCTGGTATGCCTCCACATCGTTTAACATTAAAAATTCGTTATAATGTGCTAACAAAAATCATGCGAAAAAGAACAAATTATGGGCAAACATGTTTCAAAATAAGCTTTATTAGTGGTGAAATAAAGCATAATTTGGATCAAAAATGAATATAAAATATGGAAATATTGGTAAATACGGACACATAATCATATCAGATATTGTTAATATCTGTGCTAGTTTTAATTATTTTTAGTGTCAATTATCTTATCAATTGAACTTTAAAGTTATCACACACCTAATTATGTCTATAAGACCAGTTTTGATGTTAGCTCTTCACAAACTGAACTAAGAATGAATAAAAACATCCTAAACAGTCACTGAAGTAACATTAATAACAATGTTTTAAAACAAATAAAGATATTAAGTGAAAAAATAATAATTAAAGTTTTGTTTATTTAAAAATAGAAATCAATAATGCTATCCAAAAATAAATTTAAAGTTAAAATAAGCGCATAACAAACTTATTCTTATTTTATTTTAATATATAAGATTATCATTTTTAAATAAACGCTTATTTATTATAATCACTGAAAATGTTCGTTTTTGTTAATTTAAAGCCTTGAAGATTTCGTTCTTGTTTTTTTACTTCTTTTGAGTTTCAATCATTAAATTAAGAGAATTTTAAATGTTATATTTATTTATGCATATAATAAAGAATCAGTACATAATTTTTAAAAACTAACCTACTAACATGACTGTCTGTGATTTTTTATGTGCAATTTCAATTTTTTTGAATTTTTCATTTTTTTTTGAATTTTTCATTTTTTTTGAATTTTTTTAAATTTTAAGATTTTTTTCATTATTTACAATTATTCCATTTTTCTTTAATTATATATAAGACTTAGTTATGAATGATATATTACACATTGTTAATTTTTATGTGTTATGCACCGCTTGTACTTAACTATGTGAAACAAAAATAAAAATCTATACTGACGGATTTTTTTTGTTTAACGATTTATAGGTCACACTTATCTTGTCCAATTTGGATTTTCTTATATTGTAGACCGGTTATAAATGTATTTGTGTGGAAAATTATACAAAAATCAGTATTACGGTTAATTATTGGTACGAAATTAAGTGGAGAACGCACTTTTTTGAGACTTCATCTTATTCACTAAATTATTGCACATATACACTCGATTAAAAAATATTTGAATCTTAGTCAGCGCTACATTTCCAATTAATCTAATACATACTTTAAATGTATAATAATAACATAAATTTTTTAAAAGTTTACAGTCTAAGATTTTATCATTTTCGCTTATTGTATATGATCTACTTTACGTAATAAATAGTGAGATAACTGTGTTTTAAATAGTAAAATAAGTTATATTAGATATGCTAACTATTAGTTTAAAGTAAATTAGCAGTCAAATTTATTAACTTTTAATCCACTTATAGGAACATAACATTATGAATAATCTTATAATAAAGACGGATTATTGTAAAATTCTATACAATTGCGTTCTCTACTTAATCCAGTACCAAAAAATTTACGTAATACCGATTTTTGTATTATTTTCCGCACAAACCCATCTATAAACGGTCTACAATATATGAAAATTCGAAACAAAAAGGATTAGAGTGACATATATATTAGTGTTGTTTAGCTTTTTGAAAGTTAAAGCAAAAGTTGAAGTTATTTTGACTTTTACTATCGCTTGAAGTAAAAGTAAAATACAATTAAAATGAAAAAACTTTTAAAGACAAAAGTAAAATACAAGATAAATGATAAATAATATTAAAAGCGTAAGTAAAAATACAAGTAAAATGAAAATTTTGTTAAAAAGTAAAATCAAAGTCCAATTAAATTCAATATTGCCAAAAGTAAAAGCAAAATATAAATTATTTGAGTTTTAATTTTGAAAATTGTATTACAAAGCGAAATAAAAAAGCAAAAATAAAATTTATAATTTTAATTTCACTTTTTCTTGAAGCAAAATTAAAAATTCTAATTTAAGAAAAGCATAATTTAAGCAAAATTTATATTTCTAATAAAAGAAAAAGCAAAATACAAGTAAAATTCAAAATAAAACAAAAGAAAAACCAAAAAAACAATCTAAATTAGAATAAACTTCAAAAGCAAAAGTAAAAGAAAAGCAAAATTAAAATTTGAAAGATAAACAACACTACCGTGAACTATACCCAAATATTTTTTTTCAAATGCCTCCGATCCGTTGATCACCGCCCAAGTCATACAAAATTATCCGAAAGTGTTTATATTTTTTCAATTCTAAATTAGAAAATCAAATTGTGGGCATAACTTCTTCCAATGACTGAAAACGGAATGGAAATGTATTCATAAACATAATTTTATTTTATTTTTATTTAAACAGTTATTTTAGAGTAAAATGACAATTTATTGAAATTCCTTATATTTTTTTGAAACGCAACATTTTGTAAGAAAAATCTTTTGATAAATTGATTGTATTTTATTATTTGGTTTCTGCGGTACTAGTCTTTTTATTTACTTAAGTAAATTATTTTTTAAAACTCATTATATTAACTTTTAATTTATAAAACTGGAATAGAAAAAGAGTTAAATATAAATTATAAAGTTTTAACCGTAGAGAGTGCATCAATTTTATTCAAGAAACTAAGAAAAGCATAACTCAGGAAAACTTACACCCAAGAAAATTTATATTTATGGGAAAAGCAAAAAAAAAGAAATCTAAAGTATAACTGTAAATGTTTTATTATAAAGTTTTACTTTACGGGTTAGCACTGTAACAGCACTGTGAATAACAAGTGCATCTTTACATAACTTATAACATTTTGTTTTTAATGCATTTAGAAAACGAAAAAAGTTATAATAAAGTTATTGGAGTCCAATAAAGTGATTATTATCAAATTAAACGTATTTTTAAATCGCAAGTTTACTCGCTATTGAATAAATGCCAAAACTCGTGAAAAATCGCTAATTTAGCTTAATAGACATAAATGGCTAAATTTAAATACAGCATTAGCACACCTCCAGAACTTCATTTACACAAATGATTTCACAAATATAAACCAACAAAAGTACCCTAACTTTCCACTAAATAGTGATTTCCATAGCGTTAACGTAACAATTCGTATGAAAAGTTTGGTACGAAACCCTATTGTCAACAAAAAACGTAATCATTTGTGAATGGATTACTATAAATGAAATAAACATTTAATTTCTCAATTAATAACTCTCGATTTAAAATAGTTATTTCAATATACGATTTTTAATTTAATAATTGGGAAATTGGTGTCCAAACTCATAGTTAACAAGTGTTTCCACGAATTTAACATTTATTTTTGTTAAACCTCTATTAAAAATTTGTTGTCAACATTTAATCATTAAATAACAATTTTTTTAATTATCCATAATTTGAAACGAATTCGTAAATTTAGCCCACAAATGGAAACGAAATTAAGTGCTATGAATGATGAACTGAAAGCGCTGACAATCGCTTCTTCGTCTGACGACCGATCGGTCGAACAAATAATCAATAAATTTATCTCGAGTTCGGATCCGCGAACGGACGAGATAATGAGTGAATGCAGTGTTAGAGCGCAACAGATTAAGGAAAAAATTAATCTAATACTGGAAACACGCGAATCATTGGTCACCGATGACGGACAAACGCGCTGTGAATCCCGTATCAGTAACGATAGTATTATTAATTTACAAAAAGAGTTAGAAAATGAAATTAAAGACTTGAGTGGAGTTCAAAAACAGGCTTCAAATAGCGATGATAATAAAACTGTTAGTACTTCTGTTGTTAAAGAGTCGGGTGAAGACGCGGATAAAATTGGTAAAAACGGGAATCTAAATAATGATGCCAGTAATGCCATACTCAGTGACAATAGTAAACAAAACTGCACCGATTCTAATGAAAGTGTTTGCAACCAACACAATAACAACAACAACAACAGCGACAATAATAACGCTAATCAGACGAACGCCACGATTAGTAATAATAATTTAAACCGAAAGCAAACGAAGTCTGTTCAGAAAAAAGCGGAACACAAGGAGAAAGTGAGTACAGAGCAACTGAATAAAAAGTTATCAAATTTCAACAGCGATGCCGAACGGATCGCGTATTTAAGCAATTGTTACCTCGAACTTATCGAAGATAATAAGTTGGTCAACAATCACTCGAAACAGAGCGATAGGCTTAACCATCAATTAACTAAAGAGAAGGATCAGATGCAGGCCGAACATAATCGCGTTGTGTTGGCCAAGAGTCGTCTCGAGAGTCTGTGCCGAGAATTGCAGCGACAAAATAAAATTATCAAAGAAGAAAGTCTTTTAAAGATTAAAGAGGAAGAAGAGAAACGAAGAGAGATAGCGAACAAATTTCAGGGCACTCTTAACGAAATCATGCAATTAATTCAAGAGAATCAGCGGCGAAACGCCCAATTAAAAGAGGAAAACGCGGATTTGGCGCAGAAACTGAAGACGCTTATGGGTCACTACGAGAATTGGGAAAAGCATACCGAACAAGTGATTAAGCAAAAGGAGTTGGAAACACAACTCGTCAAAGCAAAATACGCCAAAACCAATCTCATTCTAAATCAAGAAAAGGACATATTTTTAAAAGAGAAACAACAGTTAATACAAATGATATCAGATCTGCAAAAAAGGTGTTCAGACCTGTCATCAACTGAATTGCAACTTCGAACCGAACTGAGCGTTTATACCACGAAATACGAAGAATTTCAGGGCGTGTTATCGAAAAGTAATGACATGTTTGCCGGGTTTAAGCGAGACATGGAGAAAATGTCCAAACAAATCAAAAGACTTGAAAAAGAAACCGCACTTTGGAAAAGTAAATGGGAAAATGGCAATAAAGCTCTAATTGCTCTCACAGAAGAGGTTATTAACAATAATAAATATATAAAATTCACTTATAAATTATTAATATAATTATAACGGTTACACAAAAAATTATTTTTGAATTATAGAAACAAAAGCGTGAGACGGAACTTCTAGCATCGTTACAGAAAATCGGTACACTAGAAAAGCTGTGTCGAGCGTTGCAGGAAGAAAGAATGGAAATGCAAAATCAACTGAAACAAACGGAAACTATCATTTGTGAAGCCGATCACGAATAAACCGGTCATAGTTTAGATGCTCAGTTTAACGTTAGTTTGTATTACACCAATAAAGTATCTATACGTAAATACACGATTTTTGCAGAAATCAATCAACGATTTTTATTGATGCTATTAATTTATTGATCGTAGAAAAAATGCGTTTTTTGCAATCAGTTTGCTGTGAGAGTGCCTTAACTTCTGTTTCATAAATATACCGTATACCGAAAACTACCATTGTTTTGAAATCTAATGAAAAATAGATTAACTATACCGTTCAAATTGTATAATTCAAATGCGCTGAATGCATAAATTATATTAATATTAGAAGATCATCAGATGTTTAGATATAGAAATCTATTGTTTTGTATTTAAATCATCAGTTGAGTAAATCAAATTGATTTAACTGTGAAACACTTTTGCCAATAAATAAACAAAATATACACGCATTACGATTCGAAAAGTTAATTTTTTATTAATAATTTTCTGTATATTTCATTAATGAGCCTGTTTAGTAGCGAGACGTTTATCACGCTCTTCGGCAACAGTTAAACGGACGCCTCTTCCTCTCGGCAACGAAATAAACGGTTTCGTTCCCTTTCCAATCACGAAGATGTAGCTTAATCTACGTAAACAAATATTTTACATTAATAAACTTCAATCGAAAACAAAGAACAATTTAAACTAAACGTTTAATATAAACTCAGAAAGACTAATCTAATAATCATTTACGTAAAACATATCAAACAGAATTCGCACAAAATCATCATTGAATAATTTAAAAAAATAAAAATATACAGAAATATATGGTAAACAAAAAATGTATTGCCTCGTAGCGAACGTGTGTCCCTGCGAGTCCTTCACGTGCACGATATCGAAACTTCCCGGATGTCGCTCTCGGGACGTAATGATTCCAACTCTGCCCAAATTGTGGCCACCAGTAACTGTGCACAGATTTCCCGTTTCGAACTTAATGAAATCAAGTATCTTTCCAGTTGCGATATCGAAACGAATGGTGTCGTGAACTTTGATTAGCGGATCCGGATATCGAATGGTTCGGCCGTCGTTTGTCACTATAAATGGTATGCCTTTCGGTCCCGTTTGGACTTTCCTAACGCGACACAGCTTATACTAATCGCATCAATAAACAATTTTTATATAGATTTAATTTTATTAACAAATCAATTTGCTTACTTTCGCCTCTTCTTGCGTTATTTTATGCAAAATAAATCTTCCCTTCACGTCATACAACAGGCGGAAAAAATCGCCCGTTTTTTCGATTGTGATAACGTCTGAATTAAAAAAATATTTAAGTGTTACTCGATTGGGTTATACCACAAATTTATTAGTTAAATGAAACATTGGTGACCAAATACACGAGTTATATCACTATTGGCCCGCTTTTGAGCATTAGTTAATATTTTCAATTAAATATGCCTTCGATGCGCAAAGCCCACCATAACTAATAGAAAACGTACCCATGAATCCCGCGGGATAATTGATGTCAGTGCGAACTTTGCCGTCAACTTTAATCGATCTTTGCATAACTATTTTGGTGACTTCGGTTCGCGTCAACGCGTACTTCAACCGATTTCGCAACATAACCACTAACGGCAGAGATTCCCTCAACTTGTGAGGACCAGTCGATGGTCTCGGAGCGAACACACCGCCCAACTTGTCTAACATCCATGATTTGGGAGCGTTTAAACGCTTCAAATGTTTCTTCGGTCCACGAGCCTATCGATTATATCCATTTATGTAAATATCTATTCATCTTATTCAATATATAATTTTATGCTACTGAAATGTTATTAACTTTAAAAAAAACTCAAATCTCTATTTAATTTAGTTGAATTAATTAATGAAATTAAGTGTAACAAAAACTGCTTACCATTTGTCTGTCACATCAAAGCGGAAAAGGAAAAGTAATAAACAAATGGCAAACTGAACACGTGTTTTGCGCATTTTATTCATGCGCAACCCATAAAATACGCTTATATTTATTTTTGTGCATTTAAATACGGCATACTTTACCGAAGTTAATGTGATGGTAATGTTTATGTTTGTTTAAAGCATTTATTATATTTACTAACTTAAAAGTTATGCTTTGATTTATAGCATTCTGATTAGGTTTGATCGCCGTTTATTTGGAGTAATTTCTTTTAAAAATCGATAATTATTTTTCGCCTTTTTTTAAAATAATGTTGCGTTTAATGCAAAAAAGTTTTAATAAACAGTTTTATAAATACAATAATCAGTTGACGTTATCGAGGAGTAAAACGACGGAGCATTGGGTATTGATTTCATTATTTTATTTCATTATACAAATCAAATTTCAATTTTATAAGTTTTCAAAAATATTTTGATTATATTACAGGCAAAGGTACGGAAGACAACATTCCCGCATCAGTTAGCTTTGCAACATTTCGATAACTTTTACGGTAAAGTATACGGCGATGCGTGGAAATCGATACGATTAGGACTGCTGTCGCCTCACAAGTATTGCGCTGTTGTTAACATATTTTCCGATTACGAGAACATTGAGGCGCAAATGCGACAATTAGGTGCCATTGATTTGAAACAATACTACGAAAGGCATTGGAAGCGATTCCAGAGATATAAACTTCGTATGAAAATATTAGCCGAAAAGAAAGCGAAAAAAATCGCGATATTAGCGGAACAAAAAGGTTTGGATGTTTCGCAAATCGATCCGCAGGACGTCAGCGATGTTAGTGATATCAGTGATAGAGAGTTAGGCAGCGGTTTTTCATCGATGACAGAAGCAGAAGATTTTATGGAAATGTTGTCAGTGAACGATGGCTCGCAAAAAGATGTGTTCGTTAATCGCGCGTCAATTGAAGTCGATTTAACCGATTTTGTTCCGACATCTGAGCTAAAATACGCGGAAGACGCCATCTCCGATAAAGCTTACTACGAATATTATCAAACTAACGATGATATACCGATCAATTTTATGGATGAACCGAAACTAGACATCGCCGACACATTAAAAGTGTATATTTTCCCTCGCGGTGATGTCCAAGACTTTCCACCGCCTGAAAGAAGCAAACAATTGGGTGTACTTGATTACTATTTGATGGATGGCGCTTCGCTTCTTCCAGCCGTTGCGCTTGGAATCGAAAAAAATGATTACGTTGCGGATTATTGTGCCGCACCCGGAGGTAAAGCATTGATAATGGCGTTAACCCTAAGACCCACACGTTTGATGTGCAATGATCTAACGTTGTCGAGATGTGTTAAGTTAAAGAGTGTGTTTAATTCATATTTACCTCAACTAAATTCGCTTAAAGATATGGTAGAGTTTTCGAACGAAGACGCGAAAATGATTATCAAAAAAGACCAGTACGACAAAATATTAGTTGACGTTCCCTGCACTAATGACAGACTTTCTGTCCGCGAAAGTGATAACAACATATTCAGCCACTCAAGACTTTCGGAACGAATTAAAATACCGGAACTTCAATCGAGTATACTAAACGCGGCACTTCTTTCGTTAAGAGTTGGCGGCAGTTTAGTATACTCGACGTGCAGTTTATCGCCCATTCAAAATGATGGCGTTGTTTTTATGGCACTGAAAAAGATATGGCAAGAAACGAGTTATGATTACGTTGTTTGTAACTTAAGGGAGTCGTTGCGTCCTTTTAGAGGTCTATTTAAGTTTTCGCATAAATTTAAGTATGGCACGCAAATACTGCCGTTTGTTCCCACTAATTCTGGTCCGTTGTATATTTGCAAATTGAAGCGAATTAAATGATCAAATTAAAATTCACTGTTTGAAACGCATTAAATTAATTATTTTTTGAAGTTTATGTTAAAAATTTATTCGTAATTAAAGTAAACTAATATACTGTATAGACATTATCATAATTTTTTATTTAAGCTCGTTTTAATGCTCTTTTCTGAACGTCGGCTTCCTATCTCCGTCTAATTTACGGTATTTGCAATAGACTGGTAAAACGTAAAAAATTTTAGGCCCGAGTCCGACATTGGCCCGATAGATTGAGGCCCGACCTGAGCCGGACTACTTTGAAAAAATAAAGCCCGACACGGCTCGGTCCAACAAAACATAGGCCCGGCCGAATCAGCCCGATAAAAAAACTTGTTTTGTTTTTAATTTTTGATATTTACATGATAAAAACTTTGCTTTTTTATGTATAACATGGTTTTATTTAGTACGTTTAATTAGGAATTACCAAATTTCGTTTACGCAATCAATTTGTTAAATAAAAATTTGTCTCATATTTGAAACAAAGGCTCGTTCCAGCCCGATGTTTTTACTTTTAGGCCCGAACCCGGCCCGAGGAAAATATCGAGGGCCCGACAAAAATCGGGGGCCCGTTTACAAGTCTAATATGCAACTTACAGCAACATTAAACTCAGCGCATTTTAGACCACACAACGCATCGCTATTCCTTGCAAGCATTGAAATGTTGTACGTATACCACGCCCACTGTTCCTCTCTGTTTAACATTGCTGCGGAATAGCCGCGAGAAGCCTTGTTTTAGACCCGTCGTTCTAAAACGAGCTTAAATAAAAAGTTACGATAAAATAACAATCACTATCGATTCTAATTATTTATTGTATTCACTAATTTGTGAGCCTTCGTACGGGCCATTAGGATAATTATAAACAGTAAGTTTCATAAACTTTCTTAACTTAATTTTATAAAAGGCTTGATTGCCAGTAATCTCGTCACTAATTTTTTTGACAACCACTCTTGAAATATCAAGCATACCCTCATTATCCTTATTAATACCATTAATTAAGTCACACTCATCGCCTTCAAACAATTCCACACTTTTCTTCATAACTTTCTCGCCATTAATCCTAAACAATCCGTCATAGAAAGCGTCATCCACTTTAGAGCGCGTTAACTTGAACCCAGCTTTGGCCACATTATCCATACGCAAGGCATTGACGCGAGCCATTACGTCCACAAATCCAATCGCTTTCCCGTCCACGTAATCCGGATCTTCCGCTTCTTTAGTGGAATCGTTGCCATCGTCTTCGTCGTCATCGCTATCTTCGGATTCTTTTTCATTAATTTCCTTTAGTCTATTTTTAAGCCTTTGCTCTTTTTCTTTTTTCTCTTTATTTTGCTTTTTAAACCTCTTCTGCGCAGTGGTGTCTGATATAATAGACCAATATTTCGATTGATTAGTGATATGTCCCATATTTGATAGCGTAGTGAAATATTTAGCATTATATCCACAACACATAACGTGTGCACCCGTTTCACCATTTGTTCCCAATTCAATCCAATTTGGTTTCATCAACTGTTCGCATATATGTTTCAATTGATTTTTAAAAATAGCGCATTTTAGAGCATTATAATTGATTTGACGATATAGAGTGAACATAGTGTTTAATTAACAACAATTTAAGTTATGCGTTCATAACTTACATAAGTTATCAATGAATGTTTTCAAACAAATATGACGTCATTATACACGTGTTTGAAAACTAACGTAAAGCAACCACATAAACATAAAACTATTAGACAAACTTTGAAATTTTTAAAAGTTTTTAAAAAATTAACGTTGAGATTAAATTAAAATTCGAAATTAAAATAGAAAATACGCAATTGAGAGAAATATCCATTAACACACTTTTAATTATTTCATTAGTGATTACTATGCACCGTTTTTGGTATATTTTTAGTAAAAAAAAGTTGATGATCGGCGATTACAATAAAAAACAAATAAACCTTGTTGTTATCAGTGATGGTTTTTTGGTTTCCCATTTTCCCCCTTTCTTGTGAAAAGACTGGTCACAGAAATTCACCTGAAATTAGCATAAACGGAAAAGAAAAAATAATTGGTTTTGATCTCAACCGTAAAGTTGTTTTAGAGTTTTACCTTTAGTTAATTATCGGGAGAATATATAACGTATTATCTCGCTATAATATTCACGCGCGTAAGGTATTTTGGAAATAAAAATATATCATCTTTACTGACGCGCGTGAGTAAAGTGAATTTGTGTAATTCATTATACTCACGCAATATCTTCAAAGCTTTAAAAAGTGGTTAACCAGCCTGCAACTGATGAAGCATAAGTCCGATTTGCTTAAGAGTTTAATTTTTGTATTTAGCTCTTTAAAACCTTTCAAATGATGTATATATTACCATTAATTCCAATTGTTCCCGCTTTTGAATCATATGGAACAATCGGTGATATATACATCAAATGAAAGATTTTGAAAAGCTGATTACAAAAATCAAACTCTTAAGCAAATCGCTAATACGCTTCCTGAGTAACAAGCTGTTAAATTCTACTAAATTTGTTAAATATGGTCATAATTAACTTTTAAAATTTAGCATTGCGTGAGTAAGCAATTTTTGAGAATTAAAATTTTATGCGTTACTCACGCGCGTGATTAAAATGAATTTGGGGGTAAAAATTCATCCCTTTTCGCCATACTCACGCGCGCGAGTATAGCGCGATAATACGTTATAAATATTTAGTCTGCATTTAAGCAAAAGTCTATATTATTTTAACTTATGATATAAAACTTGAAAGACATAAATATTGGATTCGTGTAAACTTCGATGACCTGGTTATCTGGCGCCCGAAAAACAATTTTTGGAACATCTCTTTAATAGAAAATCTGTAAATGACTTTTTTTTAATGTATTCATTACATTACTTTATTTCGAAAAAAATAGTATTTAAGTTAAATAAACATATTTATAAACACATACATTAATACGAAATTATGCTTCAACTAAACAACCAAAAAAAACTAAAAAATCATTAATAAAAATTATCGCTTGGTTTTTGGCTGAATTGTATGCCAGTATACGGATCTTTCTCATAGTTAAGGATTGATTGTCTCTTAAACTTTCTGACTTTAATTATAGTTCTATCTTTACTGGTAGTCTTATCTCCCAGCGATAGAATGACGGCACGATCGACATCAATCATATCCAGATTGTCCCGATTTAAACCGCGAACGTAATCGATCACATCATTCACGTATAGATCAACATTTTTCGATCGAATCTTTTCACCATTAATACGAAATGAACTGTTAAAACAATAAAAATACGTTACGATTTATGCAAACAAAATACGAATTAACAGTATATCAACGGTAAAGCTTTAAACAATGGATAAACAATGTTAAGCAAACTTCAAAAAGTTCAAAAACGGGTCCAGTTATGCATAGATTGTTAAATTTAAGTTAACTCTAAATGTTTGCCGAAATAAACCAAAATTTACAGTATTTTACGGTATTTCAAATATTGTTTATGGTTAATACTTTGTTCGTACAAGTATTGGAATACAAGCGCACAGTTTGCTAACAAATGGTTATAAATTGTGTGCGAAATAGCTGTGAATGTTTATCCAAAATACCCGAAATCTTTATCCAAAACCTCTCTTTGTAGGTTCAAACCCACTTTGACCACATAATCCAAACGCAATGTGGGAATAGTTGTCTCCACGTCGTCAAAATCAATCTTTGGTTCGTCATCGAAGTCGTCGTCGTCGTCATCCAAATCATCGCTTTTCACTTCAGTCTTCTTTGTGGGCAATTTAAAAGGTCTTCTTTCCTTCGTTCGAGATCTGGTTTGCATTAAACTGGAACCGATATTTGGCTTCAAACAATTCATTGACGACAATGTGTGCACATTTCGCGCAAATAATCCATCATTTAATGTTTTATTGTTACGAATCGTAACAAAACTTGTGTTACAAATTGTGGACAATTTGCTAATTAGTTGTTTAGTAATAATTTTGTTAATGTTTGTTCGGTTTATTGAGCGCAGTGCACAATACATTGTTATAATTGTTAACAATCAATTGATATAAACAACAACGAAAAACACATGTATCGTACAGGGTGTTCCACAGTTTGGGACTCAGCGGGTACTTTTAAAATTTATTAATTTATTATACTTCAACTCACTATTTTTTTAATATTTTTTAATTAAAGGTTAATCAAAAATTTATGTCTTAGAATGTTGTTTATTTTAAACTTATTCTTCTCAGAATTTTTAAAACTTTTGGTCAAAAATTCTATGGGATTAAAATTAAATTTAGTATTCATGCTTAAAAATTCTGCAAAATTTGATTACATCTGTCTCGTTGCAATTAAATCACTGAAATCCATACTTTAGTTTTGGTATAACAAAAGTTTGTATTGTTTAAATAATATTTTTTAAATTCCAAACTAATATAAGTTCATTAACGTTATTGTTACTGTTATTATTATGGGTATTATTATTTTCCGTGATAAACATATATAGATATAAATGACGTCATCCTTTGGGTGATTCATTATAAACGAAAACTTGCGATTATTGTCTACGATTGGCTCGAACCATGTATTTAGTAATTATTACACTCAAATTAATTGATATGAAATTAAATAATACCCTAACTTTGAGATATAAAATTTTGCCCATATATTACGCTTAACAGGGATTTAATATACGATTCAACAAATAAACACAGAAACTGCTATTAATTTGTAAATAAAATCGACATAATTTACGTTTATTTTATTATTGCATATTTTGAGTGAAAACAAACAGAAATAAAAAAACTTTATATTTAAAGTAAAGTCCATTTTAATGACTAATAAATAATATGACATAAAGTTATTATTAAAATCCTATTATCTGCGAGTTTTAATTGAATCGGAATAGAAATGGTGTCAACGGGTGTTAATTATAGCAAACTGAAAACAAACCTTCGTTTAGCCATAAATCGGTTAAAGCTGTTGGAGAAGAAGAAGACGGAATTAGCGCAAAAGGCACGGAAAGAGATCGCCGATTATATAGCGAATGGGAAGTACGAGAGAGCGAAGATTCGCGTCGAACACATCATTCGCGAAGACTATATCGTCGAAGCCATGGAATTGGTTGAGATGTACTGCGATCTACTGTTGGCCCGATTTGGACTAATTCAGCAAATGAAGACATTGGACGATGGGTTGGCGGAAGCCATTTCCAGTCTTATATGGGTTGCGCCACGACTTCAAACTGATGTCCAAGAGTTGAAAGTGATTTCCGATTTGCTTGCGTATAAGTATGGGAAACCGTACGCTCAGGCCGTTCGCGAAAATGCTCTCAAGAGTGTCAATGAAAAGTTGATGATTAAATTGGGTGTTCAGGCGCCACCAAAAATATTAGTTGAAAAGTATTTGATTGGTATGTATGCCAATAATCATTTATTTTAAAATTATATGTCAACCATGTATTTGTATCCTATAAGTACTATATTTCTTCAATTTGAATGTTTTCCTATTTCGATTATCATTTAAGTTTATGCTGTCTTTATTTACTTCTATTTTTTATCGTATTAAAGGATAATAATTCGATTATATTTTGATAGAAATAGCAAAAAGTCAAAACGTTCCGTATGAGCCGGACAGCGATATATTACGCGAAGACGAAGTTTATGGCGCAGAAGAAGCTTCCTCTGCATCGCAATTTCAAAATCAGGAAAAGTCTTTAATAGATTTCGGATATAACAATGATCATAATAATTCAGGACCGAATGTAGGTCACGGTGGAGGTGGGGGTGGCGGCGGATTCGGTGCGTTCGTTCCACCTCCTCTGCCATCATCGCCGCCAAGCGGTCCTTATCCTCCGGCAACCACTAAAAACCCAACGATTGGATTTCACTTTAATCCTAACAATACACCGCAAACATCCACAAATTCTGGACCACCGCCTCCTAATTACGACAGTGCTATCGCTTCGGATCCAAACTCTGCGAAGAATGCAAACGTGAAGCCAACGCCGATTCCACGATTAAGTCCTAAACCAGCAAATGACACATTTCCTGAATTACCATCAGTTCCCACTAATCTACCAGATGTACCATTCGATGACGATATTAATTCAAAAGACGATAGCATTGATTTCGATGATTTAACTAAAAGATTTGAACAATTAAAGAAGAGAAAGTAATTGGATTTTATTCAAATAAGTGTGAAGATATGTCATTTTAGATTTTATAAATCAACTTTAAATTTAACTAAAGTAAAATAAGTTAATTGTATGCAAACGTTATTATATACTTTGTTAATTAATATTCTTAAAAATAAAAACTTATAATTTGAGATACAATTATTAAATAAAATGATTTTTTTGTAATTTTTAAATTTGGTCATTTTTTGCCTTTTATTATACATTGTCTTGTATAAGTTGTTCGGTTTATTAACTTTATTCTGTGGATCATACATATGTATTGAGAATAAAATAAATGTTGTGTTTGGATAAGAAAGCACATCTAAGTGTGTGCCGAACATAAGCGAAACACTAAATCTGATGTGTTTAGCATATAACCAGCTTATTTATACCAACAAAAGCTAACAACAGAAACACTACACGAAATAGAAAATAATAGTACCGTATTATAGCGACTATTGTCCGCACTCCATGTATAGACCGCATAACGTAATTTATGAGGATTAAGAGAAAAAGTAAAATGTTCCATGAATAAAAATTTTAAATCTTCATAAATGGCCTGATGCTGACTAGAAGTGTTTAGTCGAAACGTTGCTCAACTATCAACTCAATTATCTGCAAAGAATTATAACGCTTATTCAGCCAGTACTTGGACTTAGTTGGTTAACCCATCAATTGCCCACTCATCTGACTCCGTTCTATGAGCTTAGTTGAATGATATATGGGTTGAAGGGGTATTTCCAACCCGTACCCCACCCCAGCAGGACCCTTATTTGCACAGCTCCCGCCCAACCGCTCATTTCGCGCATCAACCATTTATTCCGGACCATATCTTAACTGCCCCAAACTGCACCCCTACCCTGGTTCCAACTTTTTCCAAGGATAGTGGCTTACCCCCACGAGTGACCCCTCATTTAGGCCAGTTTTTTGAGCTAATTTGAATGTTACAGAAGTTGCAAAAAGCTAGCGTACGCGTTCAATAAGTTAACGTATAATACTAATTTTTAATAATTTCTTATTTATTTTAAACTAAATGTAAATAAAACTTAAAATTAAAAATTTTTAAAATGAAAACATTAGAATAAACATGACCACCAATACATGTGTACGTTCACTTATTGGACGAATACGTTAACTTTTTGAAAGACAACCAGTTTTCAAAGTATTATACGTTAACTTATTGAACGCGTACGCTAGCTTTTTGCAACTGCTGTATAAGTGTAGAGGGACTTAATTAAGTTTTTTTCCACTACTCTGAATAAGGTGACCGCCACCTCTAAGCCATCCAACTTGCACTCCTATTTTTGAGCTGAATCCTTAGAGCTGGTACCCCCAGGGGAGGATCCTATAGACTTCTTAAACAAACAAATTTTTTAGCTCACTTTTTAAGAAAAAATAAAGCTTATGGATTTGAGTATGTCCGTCCGTCTGTCTGTCTATCTGTCCGTCACTCTTCGAGTCCGCAGTCTTATGCCAATAAAAAGATCTCACATACAGCAAATTCAGATTGATAACGAATGCGTTCAGTTGTTTAACGTCCAATAGTCTAAAAACTGGTTGTTGTTCAGTTATTTAACGTTCACGTTCACTTGTTTAGCGTAGGACAGTCTGAAAACAAGTTGTCGTTCAGTAGTTTAGCGTTCTGGCTCAGTTTCATAGCGTACACGATTTTTTTAATAAAATAATCTTTTAAACTTATTAAAAACAATTTTTATTTAGATAAAGTTTAATTAATTTTCAATTATTTCTTTCTTATTGCATCTGCCTATATATTTTTCCATATTGGAAAAATAATTAAAGCAATTAGATGCGGTGATTCGCTCTGAAGTTGTGTCAATTAGTTGGTATAACGTGTCTTCATTCTGATGTTGAGATGATTTAATTAAATGCTTGCATTGGTTAAATAAATTTTCGATTGGATTTAAAAATGGAGAATAAAACAAATATCTATGTCCGTGAGCTGAAATTAATAATGTGATTGTATTTTTTTTATGAAAAGGGACGTTGTCCATGATTAATACCGCATTTATAATATTTTCGTTGGTAAATTGTTCAAACAGTTGAACTAAGAAAGTACCATAATCGTCGGAGTTATAAGCTTTGTTTTGCACTTCGAAAAAAACAACGAAGTTTGGGGGTAGCACTTAATTCACTCATTAATTACAATATACTTAAAATAAAATACTACGAAAAATAATAAAACAAAACACGTGTACGCTATGAAACTGAACGAGAACGCTAAACTACTGAACGACAACTTGTTTTCAGACTGTCGTACGCTAAACAACGGAACGTGAACGTTAAATAACTGAACGACAACCAGTTTTTAGACTAGTGGACGTTAAACAACTGAACGCATTCGTTATCAATCTGAATTTGCTGTATTTCTTATATTAAAAAAGGACATTGTATTAATTTTGCAACTTACATTGATAGATTTAAAACAAGTATATTTATGACCATAGATTTTCTTTCTTTTCCAGTCTACGCGACTGAGTTAGTACATTTGTATACTACAAATTGCATACGCGACTACGTTATGCGTGTTAATGTGAATTACGCAATGCAATGCATTCTCAATGGCCTAATACAGGAATAACAGCAATATAGAGAAAATCACTGATTATGACATAAGTGTGCATTAACCTATTAAAAAGCAAGCTCTACATAGGTATATTAGTGATTGAAAATTTATCTCCATTAATGTGAAACGTTAGTGGAATTTGAAAATAGCACCGGTAATGAAATGTTAGTGGAGAGAAAAAAATTAAAATGTCCGTTAGAGGAACGTTAACTAATTTTTTGTTTCCGTTAATGGAACGTTAGTGAGTTTTTAGTCAGATTTTAAAAATTATTTCTAATAATTATTATAAGATAACTTTTAAAAATATTTTACAAATTAAATTTACTCTTTATAATTAACAAATTATCTACATTTTCCGGAGATAATTTGCATCTTATTTTCATAAATAAAATTAGTTTTTGGATTTTTAGCTAACTTTTTTAGAAAAAGGAGAGCTTATGCTTTTGACCATGTCCGTCTGTCCGTCCTCCTGTCCGCAGTCTTATATTAATTAAGAAGATTTCCAGACTTCTTTAAATTAATTAAGGAATTTTGACTTTTTTCATTTGATATAACTATTAAGTTTTTGAAATAAGTAAACCTTGACCTATGAAAAAGTGAGCTGTCTATGAATGTGTCGTTCTTGTTTTATATAAAAATATTATTTTTATTTTAATTTATGCCTCAAAAATTGCATTATTTTTAAGCAACTAGCTTTTATAAATCATAGTTACCAAAGGGTGGTGCTTACCCAGAATTGACTCCCCCTAGAATTCTGGTAAAGTTGACCACTACCCCTTCCATGAAAATTCGAGATTGTATAGAAAACGTGCTATTTTTTGGTTGAAAAAAATTTTTTTGGTCATAAGACAAAAAAGTCGTTTAAATCCGTAAATCCGATAAGTTTTCGACCCCCATCCCTATATTTTAAGATTTTCAGAATCTGACCCCCCTGGCACTTCAGACCTTGGGTAACTAAGATATAAATTAAAGTGAATAAAAGTTTGAAATTTGAGATAATCGAAACTATCTTAGATTTTTATTATGTGAAACGTTAATGAGTGGAACG
>JAQIXJ010001756.1:0-18831 GCA_034700185.1 Phthiracarus laevigatus | reverse complement strand
TTTTATTAAAAATATTATTTCCTTGTTTAATAATGCCAATCAGATAAATAGACAAACTGCGTATTAACCAGATATTCTCAAACGACGATGAAAATAAAATATACATTTCTCGCTTTAATATACTATAAAACTTATGATAATTCAACTAATTTTATTATTTCAAATGAACAGCCAAAATATTATTTGAATAAAGATAAGCAAATTTGATATTTAAACAACTCCTTAATGTTAGAAAAATACGGATTTTCCTCTTTTTATATATTATTATTTTTATGAAATTATCTTCGTGTCATCAATTAATTGTTAAATATTTATATGAATTATAAATCTCAAATAAGTTCGGAAATGATTAATAACTTCACGATTTTGACTTTAATTCAATTTTTTAAAATTTGTTCATTCTAATTAAAGTTTGCGAATATCTGGTCATAACAATATTGACTAGTATGCTATGCCCATATAGGGCTGGTTTAGTGTATGTCGAAGAATGAGCTTTTTGATTTCTCTGGCTTGTTATGGGATTGGTTTTTGAAATCAAAAGTCGGCTTGATGTGCTATGGGTTATAAATACAAAAATTAGGGGCTGGTCGGCTTATTGTACATTAAGATTAGGCTAGGTTAGGTTACGTTAGGCCAAACTAGGCTAGGCATGCCTAGCCTTGGTAAAATTAGCCTAGGTGAATCTAGGTTAGGTTAGGTTAGATTTGTTTAGCCAAAAATATGGTGTATTGGTTTTTTAAGGTTTGGTTAGGCTATATAATGTTAGGTTAGGCTATCTAATGTTAGGTTAGGCCTGACTAGGCTACGCTTGCCTAGCCTAGGCAAAACTAGGTTAGGTTAGGTTAGTTTAGGTTAGGTTAGGTTAGGTTAGGTTAGGTTAGGTTAGGTTAGGTTAGGTTAGGCTAGGTTAGGTTAGGTTAGGTTATGAGAACTATAAGTATAAATGCTCAATAATTAATTCTTTTAAAAATTCCAAGAGATTATTCGCGAATAATGTATTTATCAAAACAAATAAATCCATCAAACTCGAATTATTTTCTTGATGATTTTAATGATGCTACTAAAACAGCATACGGATATTTGAAATTAAATTTAACACCTGAAACACCTGAAAATGTTAGGCTTAAAACAAGTATTTTACCTGAAGGAAATAATATGAAATTTTAACAATTTTATTATAAAATAAAAGATGACAAACAATTTTAATAACTGATTTGGAAAGTTAATAATAGTATAAAAGTTATAAAATAAAAAACTACGTAAAAATGTTCTCGCAGAGTTGGCTTATAATTGTTTATATAAAGTTATTAATGAATGTGCAATAAGTACTGTTTCCAAAAAGATTCCATTATCTAAACAATTTAAAAAAAGATTAATAAAGTATAGAAACCAAATAATTGATTTAAGCAAAAATACAACAAATAAAAAAAAGCGTAAAAAACTTTTTGTGCAGTCAGGAGGCTATTTACATTTAATAAAACATGCTATAGCAACTGTACTCACAATACTTCTATCAAAATAATGCAAGTTTCAGAGAAAGTACGATTTAATCCAACGAAATCTAAATGTTATTATAAATTAGAAAATAATTTTAAAATTTGTTTAAAAATATCTAAAGCGAATATATATGATATTGATTACAAAATGAAAAACTCAAAAGTACGATTTTTACAAAACAGTAACATTATAACTCATTTAAAACATTTGTTATCAAATATTGAAGTTGCCAATAAGTTTATAACTACCTTGCAAAAAACAAAAGTAGACCCTTAGTTAATTAATAGTCTCAATAGGAAAACCGTTTTAATTGATTTGTATTCAAATGAAAAGAAAAAAAAACAAAATGTTTTTTATCCACAGAAGATTCAGAAAATAAAAACAAAATACTTAAAACTTTATATTACGACGAAAAAAATTCTGCTGCTTATAGTAATGTATCCAAATTATATAAATCTGCAAAGTTAATGAGTCCGAAATTAACATTAAAGATTGTTAAAGAATGGCTAAGCGGGGAATTAACATATACTCTACACAAGCCACTCAAGCGGAATTTTCTAAGAAATCCAATAATAGTTCAGTTAATAGATGAAAAATAGGAAGCTGATTTAGTTGATATGAGAGAATTTTCGAAAAAGAATAATGGAAATAAGTACATCCTAACAGTAGTTAATTGTTTATCAAAAAATGCTTGGTATATCCGATAAAAAATAAATAACCATTATCAGTAGTGAAGGCATTTAAAAAAGTTTTTAAAAGTAAAAGATTTCCAGTTTATCTTCGAACAGATAAAGGAAGAGAAATTTTAAATACTTCATTTAAAACATTTTTGGACAGTTTAAAAAAACATTTTACAAGCAATAACCATTTTAATAAGTGTGCAATAGTTATAAGATTTAATAGAACATTCAAAATTAAAATGATTAGGTATGTGCTTCATTATTTACTAATATCGTATAATAGTTTATATCGTCGAACAATTAAAATGAGTCCTGTGGATGCAATTAATTCCCAAAAACTATTCGAAACTACATTTAAAACTGATAATGTTAGATCCTTGTATAGGAAATACAATAAAATTTATATATAACATATTCTGTAAATGATATCGTTCGAAGGGTTTATTCGAAAGAACAAATTGACAAAAGTTATTATCCTAATTGGACCGATAGAAAATTCAAAGCTAAAAATATTACAAAATCACAAATATTTCCTTATTACACTATTGAAGGTAAAAGATTATATCCTGAACAAATACAAAAAATTTAGGAAAATTATTATAGAATAAAGAAAATTTTAAAGAAACGTAAATTTCAAGGTAAAAACAAGTATTTGTTAAATGGTTAAATTATTCAAATGAATTCAATTCCTGGATTGAAGAGTATCAAGTACAAAAATAGAAAAGTTTGTATAAATAAAATGGAAGATAATTATTATGTTGTAATGCCGTCGAATGGTTAATAAAACTATTTTCCAGGTAATAAGATTGCTAATTATACAAAAAAATAGCATCTCGCTTGTTATTTAAAGATAAATGGGAAGTTGGTTTCGTAGAAATGTCATAAAATCCAAGTTGGTATAATTTCACAAAAACATTAAAAATAGCGTTATGGCATTTCGATGATGCTAGTTCTAGTTATGCTGTAGTAAACTTGTTTTGATACAAGCTGGTTGTTATAATACGATTAACGAACTAATAGAGGGACTTAATGATTTAGTTAAAACTTATTTAAATGGGTTATGGAATAAACCAACAAAAAAAGTCAAGATTCTCAGTTACCGATAAAACTTAATTAGTTAAGATTAAACATGGAATTAAAAATGGAAAGTTTCTATTTGTTTTTCCAGATGAAGATCTTTGCCAAATTCTAGGTTTTAATTCAATTTATTACAATAATTATATTTATGCAATACAAGAAGATTACAAAAACATTGAGTTTAAATCTTAATCAAATAAATTAGTGTTTAATTCGAAAAAACAAGAAGTTTTAAATAAATCTGAAAAATTTAAAAGTGTTAAAGAAACATATAGTAATGATATTCTGGAACTTGTCAGACTTACTCAAGAAATATTAGATGAATATCTGGGCTATATGGAATCTAAACAAGCATATGATGACATTAATGCGTTAACATCTAAACAACTATCGAACATCTTAATATTTGGCGGATTATCCGTTTGACTTGAGTGAAAGGAATTATTCTTCATTTGTTTGTACGGATATAGTTATACCTAGTTTTGTAGAAGATATAATAAATCAACTACTAAGAATTGTTGAAATATCACCAAACTTTTGGAAAACAAGAATGTATAAAATATTCAAGTCTCTATTATGTTCCACTGTTAGTTCAAGAACTTGAAACAACTAATATAGCATCAAAACTGATACGGGTGAACAAATTTTAATTAATCACGGAAGATCGATAGTTGTTTTGCATTTCCGAAAACGGAAAAAAGGATATAAAATAAGATGTACCCATATATAAGTTACTACAACAATCAAGTTGTAACAGGACTGGCTGGTTTTGAAGGTATAAGATACCAAAAAGGCATTGGATTGTTTGGTCCATTGTTTTCTAGTTTTTTACCATTTATTAAACAGGTTTTACCAGTATTAGAGGGTGAAATTATTGCTAAATATTAAAAAAAAAGATTAATAGAAGCTGTCCAAAATATTGCAGATGAATCACTTGACATTCTTAAAACTAAACTACAAAATGGATCTGGTCGTAGAAAAATAAAACCTAAAAAAGTTTCAAAGCCAATGAAAAAAATTAAGAAAAAAGTTAAATTAATTAAGCTTAAAATAAGAAAAACAAAATTTTTACGATGATTACAATACATGAACTATTAACAATAACTGCTCACCCAGATTTTGACTTGTTTGGCATTCTTCCTACACAATTAACTGTTGAAAAAAATGTTAATACAGAACATAAACTTATAAGTATTATAAGTTCAAGCACATGATTAAAGTTTGATAATCATACAGATATGGATGAGTATATTAAATTAAGAGAATCACTTTTATAATTAAAAATAAAAACTAAGATTAAAAAGAAAACTAATGGCAATGTTACATTAGAAGAATGGAAAAAAATTGCACAACTTAATTATTTGCCATATTCAATGTTCACACAAATTGGCAAGGAAATCATAAACAACATCTCCAAAAACGTATGCTTATAAATCTAAATTTGATTATAAATTTGGCTTTACTGAAGATGCCAAGAAATCTCATCTCACAGCTGCTGGCGCATATGAATACAAATGTAATATCAGAGTTTTCTGAGTCACGCTCAAAATAAATTAGACCAGCTACTATAAGTACAGATTGTACTGGAATATATATTGATTTAATGGGTAAACTTTATTTGGATATGGTTTTTCAACCAAGAGCTTTTTTAGAAGGTATTAACATTTGATACCACATGACCCAAAGTTTTATTTATTACTAAAAGATAACACAATTGTGATATTCGAGAAGGATACATTATACACAGTTTCATGCGGACATGGAAAGGCTGGACAAAGTGATTATGGATTCGCTACGAGAATGACAAAACAAGAATGAACATTAGTAATGCGCTCAATTTAATATATTAAATATTTTTTATGTGATTAGATCTGTGCATTATTTTAGTTAATTATAAATAACTTTATTCTTTTTACGCCAAAAACTAATTATATTTTTTTGACATTTCTGTAATAGTAATTTTAAACAAACAAAAATTTTAATAAATTTGACCTGGAGTGGTGCTGCGCTTCGGCTACAAAGAAATTAAATATTTAATTTTAAAGTTTATTTACATTTATTTATTATTATTTTTTTGTTTCTTTTTAGTTTTTTTAAAAATAATTTTTAAATATTTGTGTAAAAGTATAAAGGTTTAAATATTAAAGTTTTTTTTATAAATTTATTATAAATTTTATCTCTTTAGTTTATCTTTTTATAAATAAGAAATTTTTATTAGTATTTTTTGTTTATTTTTTCGTCAACATCTGGGCCTAAAAATTCTAGACATATTCAGGGCCTCTAAAGTTTAGACCTATAATGTTTACACCTATTAATTATTCAAACTGTCAGACCTACACTTCTGACATATCCGGGGCATCCTACTCATTTATGATCCGATTATGCCTAATATTTGTTCATTTTTGCCTCAAATATAGTTTAATAACCTTAATAATTACTCATATTAATCATTTTTATTCCTATTTTTTTCTAAAAAACATTATATTATTTCAAAATTCATTTTATTTTTATAAAATCTATAACAAATTTAAAAAAATTGCGAAAAATTCAATAAAAATTAAAAAATGTCCACACCCAGATTGACAGATATTTCTATCCTATTAGCTAACTTTTCCATAACACAAATTAAAAATGCAAACAAGAAAACATATTTAAAATATTTAACATCAAATATTTAAAATTATTAGTTCCTTAACTATTCAATTATTGCGTATTTTAGGTGAATCTATAGATAGGGACTGCTTGTTGATACATATTTCAATTTTATCCATCAAATAGTAAGTTAGTTAATAGTTAAAAGTGACAACTAAAAATCCGGACTTTGTTTTTATGTTTATTTAATAAACTGATATAATATAAAAATTTATTATAATTATTCAAACAAAGGTAGTATGCCAATGATCAAATAAACATTAAGTCTGAACCTTTATCTTCTACTTATCATATATTTTGTTTAAAAATTTTATTTATTGATAAAAATTAGTCTGGTCAGCAATATTTTAAGTTTCTTTATTGTTTCAAAATTAAATTTTTATTTCTAGCTGTCCAAACCTTTTTTCAATTTCGAGATGTAGTGCTTTCTTATAAATGTTTTAAAAACCGAACATTTACATGTTTCGATTTTAGTTTTAATTTTTTATGATGTAGACTTTATCAGTTTGTTTAAGCGATGGTACGAAATTGAAGTTATATTTTTTTTAATTTTGTAAAGAAAAATCAAATGTGATTTAGATATGTTTGAGGCTTATTATAGATTGAAGAGAAAAGTTAAACATAACAATCATGGGTATTTGGTTCTTATTCTATCAGTTAATCACAAAAAACCGAAAATTAAATAATTCGATTTTTCGATCGAAAAACTAAAATTAAATTTTTCTATGCAAAATCATAGAAGTTCTAATTTGTCTAAAATTAAATTATGTTTAAATTATCAAACAATAGTTATTAACTTTTTTCAGAAACTCTGACGAAATATTTTTGTCCAAACTATTTTCAGCCATTGTTTAAGATACTCAAGTTTTTATAAAGAAAATCTGCAGATAATGGATAGATCTTTATGTTTATTTAAATAATGAGATTCAATGTTTATTACAACATTAAAAAATATATTTAAGCTTTCACAGTTTTTAGAGAAATCATTAAATAATTTATTCCGGATTTTTAGTTGTCACACCTTAATTTGTTTGTTTTTCAAAGATATTCAGATCTTATAAATTTATAAAGGGCTTCAAATGGTTGTCTAGCTTAAAGCTGAGAAAAATGAGCCAAATTTTATATAAGTATTCAATTTATTAATTGATATGAATAAGCGAAGTACAGTAATAATTTAGCAGTGATATCGTCTATTAATTTTTGATGTGTCTAAGCGTGTTGTATTAGTATTTTATCGGCAAATAAATGTAGAAAATAGAAATTTTGTCAAATAAAACGTTATTTAAATTATCTTTGATTTCAACATTTTTCGAGGCAAATTAAAATATTTTATTTAAATATCAACTAATATTTTAGTCTCTTTTTTATAACCTATAATAATTATCACAAAAAAAATAATCTCAAAGTTAATCTAAATTAATATAAATGTTCTGATGTGATCACATTTGTTGGTGTATTGAATTTAAATAGTTAATACTGAAGCGTATGACCTTTAATTTATTTCCTAATTGCTTAAGACTTATAAAATATTTCAATTGTAGAAAATATTTTGTTGTCATAGGTTTAGGCTATATTTATTTATGTTAATTATAAAAGAAATATAAATCACATGCAAAATCACTTAATATTAAATCACAATATATTATTGCGTTATCATTTAAATATACTGTTGTTGACGCATTTAAATGTAAAAAAGACATTAAATATGTACCAGTGTCAGTTCACATTAGCATATTTACTTTAATAAGAAAAAGAGACTTATTTTACATTTGATGAATACAATTTCAAGTTCATCTAACTTTAATAAGTGAAACTGATTATTTTGACGAGTAAGTCTGTTTGCTTGTCGCCCTTAAATAGTAATAAATGTAATTTTTAGAGTCAAACAACAGGCCAGTTTCATGCAAATATAATTTTAAGTCTAATTTTTATAATTAGGTATTTAACTGAAAATTTTATTTGTATATATATACTTAACTATTCTGTCCGTCCGACAGTTGGCTTGTCTGTCCGCAAACTTATATCAATAAAGAGGTTTAATTCTTCATCTTTCTAAATTGATTTCCCAGATTTTTAATGTTATTAAGAGATTTTAACCTATTTCTTATGTTATTAAATAGAAACTCATACCCAATAACGCATCAGTTGATCATAAAAGGTGTAAAATTTAGTAAATATAACTTGTCAGAATGGGCAAAATTAGTCAAAGCTAGACAAAAATGACTAAAACTCAGGATTAATTGTGGGTGTCGCGGATGCTACTTTTTGCTATTGAAATTTTTAGCTCACTTTTTAAAAAAGAGCTTTTGGCACTGTCCGGCAGTTTGGCTGTCTGCATTCTTATGTTAATAAGGGATTTTCCATATTAATTATTTTAATAAAAGGCTTTTTCATTTTGCCATCCTGTCTCGAAAACTAATATATTTTGTCTTATGAAATAATATACTTATTAAAAGTAAGCTCTCTATGAATGTGTCGTTCTTGTATTAATAAACTATGAAAAAGTCAAAGGCGCAGAACCATGAATCATGCTAATTTCCTACGCGCATCTAAAAATCAAAAAAGAGCTTTAAAAATTAACAATAATGATATTGAAAAGTTCTCTTGCTATACAAAAATTATAAAAAGAGAAGAAAACATGTTGGTCAGTCCGGTGGATGTTTAACAATACAAATTCCTACAATTCAACAATTAATTATATCATTTTTATCAAAATAATTGTAACATTAACAACAAATAGTTCTGTATACTGTGGAGACTGATCAACTTCCGACATTATTACAAGCAACCTAAACTGATGTTATGTATACTTCTTATTTGTCTAAACAGACAAAAAATGCTTATTCTAAGTTTCTTCTTGTTCAAATAGGTAATATACAAACACATCATCCATCTAAAAAACTAAAGTCACATACATTACATGTCAAATTTATAAGTCAAGCTAAATTTATTGTGAAACTAGCAAAGCTTATTGTTTATGATGGCAATAGTTTACAAATCAAAAACAAAAACGATTTATTGTTTGAAAATACGGTTTTCCAAGTCTAATACTTAATGCTATTCATTCAATAAGAGATTTATTAAACGAATAGGCTTTTATTTATTTGTAATACAAAGAAAAAGCTACTTCAGAATTAAATGCAAATGCAAATGCAATTGTGAAAATTAAGGCGAAAAATATGTACCAAAAACAAAATAAATGTGAAGAATCAGAACATCTTATTTTTCACAAACACCAAGTAAAGTTCATGAAATGGACACAATTCCACTTATATATAGTAGAAATAAACATTTTTAAAGGTAGAAGAGAAGGAAAATGAACCAAAACGAAAAAATAAAGCTACTTGGAATATTCAAATTTAAATTTTAGAAAAGATTAAAAATGAACAAAAGCTGGATCAATACGCAAAAAAAGTATATCATGATCTAAAGTATTCTGGTTGTTTTCCAAAATCCATCAACTTGTACAAAGCAGCTAAAAATATTGAATATATATAACTTACAGTTTTGTAAAAATTGGCTTTCTGTTCAACTCACTTAGACATTACATAAAAATGTAAGAAAGATTTCAGCGTAATTAAACTAAAAGGAGAGGTATAGATGCCAAACGACATGCATGAGTTTGCAGCAATAAATCTTCAAAATAGATATTTTCCAACAGCAAATGATGTATTTTCAAAATATGTTATGGCGATTCCACTTAATAACATGATTGGTTTATCAATAATAAAGCCTTTAATCAAAGATTCATAAAAGGTAGAAAACCTAAATACTTAAGATCTGATATGGGAACAGAATTCGTTAACAAACATTTTAAGAACTTTATTTAGTGTGAAAATATTAAACATTTCGCAATCAAAAACAAAGATATAAAATGTGCAGTTGTCGACATATTTAATATAAATTTAAGAAATCGCTTTATTTGAAACATTTTAAAAATATATTCATTAGTGGAACAATAATAAGAATAAACTTAATGGAAGGAATAAAGTGACAGTTATATAACGTATTATGGATTTAACCTGGAAAAAATATCGGGACGGGACTGGACAGGATCGAGATTTAGAAAACGGATTTCTTTTATTTATCTGACTTTGCAAATTTGTCAGATATATGGATTTGGGTATGTCCGTCTGTCTGTCTGTGCACACTCTTACTTTAATAAAGGGATTTTGATCTTTACTCTAATAAAGGTATTTACCAACTTTTTACTTCAATATAGGGATTTTAATCTTTACTCTAATAAAGGGATTTTGATATTTACTCTTATAAAGGGATTTACCAACTTCTTATGCTAATTTAGGGATTTTATTAGTCAAAAAGGACAAAATAAACGATCAAAAATACAAAAAGTATGCTCAAAATTGGCTTTTAAGTGGTCAAAAATGGACAAAATTGTGTCGAAAAAGCCAATAATTTGATAAAAATAGCCAAATTTTAGGCTAAAAATTGAATGGCATATGCCGCTTTTTTATAAAAATATCAAAAAACACCACAAAACTGGACAAAATTTACAAATTTAGGCAAAAATGGTGAAAATTAAGAATTAAAATTGAGTAGCATATGCCGGTTTTGACATTAAAATAGCAACATTTCAGACTCAAAATGGCAAAAAAATACCGAAAAACTAGCCAAAATGGGAAAAATTAGGCTAAAATGATAAAATTTGATTAATACCAAAAGTGGCATATGCCGGTTTTTGCTGTAAAAATATTGAATTATAGATTTAAAATGGTAAAAAACTACATAAAATCTGGCCGAAATGGGAAAACTAGGCTAAAATGACAAAAATTTATTAATTAAAAAGTGGCATATACCGCTATTTTCAGTAAAATTATTGATTCATAAACTCAAACATGTCTCAAAATCTAGTCGTCATAGGGGAAATTCGGCAAAAATGTCATAAATTAAAAGTGGCATATGCCACTAATAAACGATTATAAAGTGATTTGTTTTTGACTTCATCTGCTTTTAACATAATAACTAACTTACAACAGAAAATATAAATAAATGGGAGCGAGCGAACGAAGAGAGGGAGCGACCATAAACTTACGAAAATTTAAATAGCAAAGTCAGATATTATGACCGCAACGATCTTGTTTTGTTTTAAATCAAAAATAAATTTCATGGTGCTATCTATAAATTTTCAAAGATTTATTTGTATTTTTCTCAATAAATTCTTTAGTTTTCAATTATTAAAATTATTATCATAGTTTTGTTATATAATAAAAGCATAGTATAAAATAGTAGTTTTTCCAAAATTTAACCCGACGTAAGTTCACCCTGTTTAAGAAATATTACTTTTAGAGTATTGTTAAAAACTGTAAAAAAAACTAAAGTTACAGTCTATAAAAGCTTAATTTATTTGAATATTCGTTTTTAAATATTCGCTGTATTCGTTTATAAACTATTTGAAAACTTAGTTTCTATAAATGTTATATGCCTAAAAGTATTTCTCGCAAACAGCTAACACTAAATATTTAATACAAATTACTCATATAACAACGCTTATTAGTAAGAAACTTGTTTTATTTTTTTTACTAATATTCAGTTATTGAATAACATTTTTCACCATGCATTTATTGCTATCTTAACTTTTTATATACTGTTTTTCTAGTTCAAATAATCTATCGTAATGTAGCATCCTTTTTGTTAAATCGGATTTCTTTATGGCTTTTTTGATGCAATTATTAAAACTTATTAGTACAAAATACAAGTGTTTATAAATAAAGAATAAGAGGCGCATTGAACGAAAAAGAAACGATAGTGCATATTAAATTGCAATACAAAATATAAATGAATCAAGAACGACAAATTCATATATAGCTCACTTTTTCAAGGTTAATGGTTAATAAAAACTAGCTTTTTAGCCAAGATTTCGAAACTCCAAATCCCATTTGTAAATATATAAAATAGGTGAAATCCCTTTATTAATTTAAGACTGCGAACATACAGAATGAAAAGACATAAAGACATGGTCAAGTCCATAAGCACGCCTTTTTTAAAAAAATATAGCTAAAAACTGATTATCAAAATCTTCTTTAAAATTATGAAAATATTATAAAACATTGTCCAAGAATAGTATTTGACTGCTGCTATAATCTATTGGTTTATTTATTTGTTACAAAAAAGAAACAAAGGCAAAATTTATAAAAAACAACTTTACCTCGAATTGCTTTCTGTCCAAAAATGTAAACAGAACTTAAACTTAGAATATTTAGTTCTGATGAGAACATGGTTTTGAATTCAAAAAGATACTGAATAAAATAAGTTCCTTGAAGAAGAAATTGTCACTCCGAAGATACTATTTATGCAAACTTGACAAGAAGTTTAGACTCAATTGCAATGAAGTTTACGTTTCTATTTTTTGGCACGTATTTGAGTTTTTTACCACAATTCATTGCTAGCAAACAGACTTTTTTGATCAAAATTATACGAAAGTCACAATGAAAGTTAGAATTATAAAGACCAGCACTGCTATATAGTGCTGACAAATACTTAACAACTTATTACAACGCCACAAAAATAAAAACTGCAATTTAACATAAGATTGGAGAACTGCTTTAACAATTTTTAAACAGAAGGCTGATAATATAAAATAGAATAAAGAAATTGTAAATATAATCGACTAAAGTAAAATAAAATGGCTCATTATTGATGAGTCTGATAAATTTATTACCAACTCTACAATATGGCGTAAGAAAAGCACTAAACTTTAATTGCTAATTTTGGAAGTTAACATCAGCTGCCACTATTTAAAGACACTTGCACTTAAGTATTGTTGTGCCAATCTATTTACGCATGCATTGCTCGACAACTCGCAAGACGCAACATAAGTTGACAATTGTAAGTTATAGCTTAGTCACAGATAGTTTTATATGATATGTGATATTTAAAAAAACAAAACTGAAGTAAAATCAAAAATGACTGTTAATATCTGGTGACGCTGGATTTGAATAAATAAATCTTGCACATTTTTTCATAAAAACAGATATACGATAGCAGCGATACACATTTGTATTTTTTAAGAGTCTCCAGAAATTCTTATAGTTTTTTTACCTGACTGACAGATAAATTGATTTGGGTATGTCTGTCCGCACGTCCGTCTGTCCGCACTCTTATTTTATTTAAGGGATGTTGATTTTTACTCTAATAAAGGGATTTTACCTATATCTTATTCTAATTAAGTGAATTTATCGATTTCTTATTCTAATAAAAGGATTTTGACCTATTTCTTATTCTAATTAAGGGAATTTAACGATTTTTTTTGATAATTAAAGGTTTTTTAGGTTAAAAAGGTTATTAATTGCCACTAACTTGTGTCAAAATAAACAAAAGTTATCTCAAAAATGTTATTAAAAATGTCAAAAAAATGTCAAAAAAATACCAAAATTGTGTCAAATTAGACAAATAATTTTCAAAAATTAGATTAAAATTTCAGTGGCATCTGCCGCTGTTTAACTTAAAATAGTAACCTCTAGCTTCAAAACAACCAAAAATGCCAAAATACTGGAAAAATGGGCAAAATTAGGCAAAAAAGACCAAAACTAGAAATACATTGTGAGTGGCATCTGCCGCTGTAAGCTGTAAAAAAGGAAATTCATGTTTCAAAACAAACAAAAATCTGGTTTAAACATGCAAACCTTGTAAGAAATGGCCTAAACTTATATTAAAAACTCAATGGCATCTGCCAGACTTATGTGGTATTTAATTGATTTTTATGCTGAAAATGGTTCAAAACACTGGTTTAAAGAGTCAAAATTCATGTTAAAACAAGTAAATATAATTAAAAACTAAAGTGGCATCTGCCGCAGATGTATCTGGTATAGTATTGAACACAAAATATTGAAATGGTTATCGAGCGAACGGAGTGAGCGACCAACTATATACTAACTAAAACTAACTTTGCAAAGTCAGATATTATAACCGTTTCGAGCTTGTTTCTATTTATTTTTAGCGAACCATTTCATGACAATACAATATACAAGAATAAATGTCTTAACGATAAATATGTTCAACAAATTACTGATTCAAAAAAATACTGATTCGATGCCAAATTCAACATCTCATTACAGTTCAATAACGTATGGACTAACGAAAATAAGTCTATATTGTGTACAATTAAAAAGAAGATTTTCAATAAATGGTTAGTTTTATAAAAGGTTATAAAAATAAAAGCAAAGCCTAAACTGTCGAAACTATAGCATAAATTATCGAAACTGTTATTTTGTTATTTTCGATATAAATGGAGACATGTAGTTTCACGTACTTTTCGTTTAAACAAAATAATAAAGTCACTGTTAGTGTATTTCCACTTAAAAGTTATTATAATCAACAATATATATGTTCACATTTGAACAAAAATTAGTTAACATTTTTTAAAGTAAACTTGCAAGTAATACTGGTTTAACTACAAAAACTTACAATAAGTTACAATAGTTACAATAAGTTTTCTATTTTATAAACAAAACAACATTGAATTGTTCTTCCTGCATACAAATAAGAAAAACAGATATTATTAATAAAACTTGCTTACAATTTTAAAATAAAGATTAACGATTACATTCATATCGATATTGATTGTATCGGAGAAACAATAAGTTAAAAACATTCTACTCTTATAAATTTACTACATTCACTAAACTTAGAAATAGGTTTCAGCAAAACTAATTATCTTAAATTACATTTCGAAATTAACTCAAACATTTAGAAATTTTATTTTATTTGTTTTAAATCAAAAACAATTTTATTGGTGCTATCTATGTTTTCAAAGACTTAGTTGTATTTTTCTCAATAACTTCTTTAGTTTACTATTATTAAAATTATTATCATAGTTTTGTTATATAATAAAAGCATAGTATACAATAGCAGTTTTTCCAAAATTAAAGCCGACGGAAGTTCTACCCGTTTAAGAAATTTTACTTTTTGAGTATTGATTAAAATTATAAATAAAAACTAAAGTTACAGTCTTTCAATGTATAACTTATTTGAATATTTTTTCATTCGTTTATAAACTATTTGCAAACTATGTTTCTATAAATGTTATATGCATATTTAAATAAAGAATTATAAACTTAATCAGTTTTAATCAATGCCGAAATTGAGCAAAAACCATAAAATTATAGGGAGCTCAATTTTCTTAGGATTATGTAAACTTATTTACCATGATTATAAGTTCCACATCCTAAATAAATAAAAATGCAAAATCCTTTTATTGGTGAAAACCCTTTATTATTAAAAATGTCACAGACAAATGGACGGACGTAGGGACAGACATAACCAAATCTTTGAGCCCAATTTTTAAGAAAAAGTTAGCTTAAAAGTATATGAAATAATTAAGAAACTCGATGTTGTTTGATTTTCTCATATAAAAATTATAAAATGCTTAATAAGATACATAAAAAACTTTTGGAGATTATTGAAACCCGTGACAACAATACATCACGAAACCAAGATAGAATAATGAGGAGATGAGCATAAATGAATACAAAACAAAAGTTGGAAAACAACTTAGCTATAATGAAAAAGAAATACTTAAGGAATTTATTTAAAAATTTACGTATATGATCGCTTTTGACGGAAGGCTCGGAACAACGAATCTAGTTGAATACGAAATAAACATTCAGGGTAATAAGCCCGTACACATAAGACCTTATCGGTGCTCGCCAGCACAACGTGTTGCAATGCAGAAGCAAGCTTTGGATATGGAGAAACAAGGGGTCGTTGAATATTGCAAATCTCCAAGTCAAGCCCAGAAATAATTGTATCGAAACCGGATGGTAGTTATTGTTTTGTAAGAGACTTTCGCAGAGTTAATGAGTTAACGAAAAATTGGTTCTATGAACTAACATTGTCATCAGACTGTTTTAGAGCGTTGGCTGGTTATAAATTGTATTCAACGTTGGATGCATACTCGGGTTATTGGCAGATAATGGTCAAGAAAGAGAATCGAGATATTAAAGCTATTATCGTACCAGGATTAGGATCATATCGTTTAAAAAATGCTATGGGTGCAAGATGCTCGGCTTAATATTTTCAGTTGCTAATGGACAAAATCATAAACTTTCAAAAAAGTTAGCAAGAATAAAATTAGTTTCTTAAGCCTAATTCAAATGCATTTAATTTTAAATCTCTAAACTAATGCACATGTCTATTCATTTAACAATTAATTGAATCAATGTTAGAGATTTCTAAAGTTTTATCTAGTTTTTTATTTATGGGAGGGTTTTTATAAAAATTATATGAGCCTTCAATTAAAATCTATAGAAGACGTATTATCAAGTGACCAAAGTAGTGATTACAAGTGTTCTATCCATGTCAGTTCTATAAAGTAGAATTAATTCTTATTAGTTAAAACATTGAATTATAATCAATTAGAAAATTTAATGAAAATTTTGATTGAGCTTCTGCTCTTAAACGATTGATCTGACTCAACCTCCAAAACGGCGTTAGTTTTCCATGGCTGAAAAAAGTTACCATTAAGGCAAAATAAGACAAAAATGGTCAAAATTAGAAAGGCATTGTGAGTGGCAAAAATTAAAAATATTTATGTTTCCAAACAAACAATAATCTAGTTAAAACAGGCAAACCTTGGCAAAACGGCCAAAACTTAAGTTAAAAATTCAGTGGTATCTGCCACATGTTCGCAATATATAGTTGAGTTTCAGGCTAATAATTGTTAAAAACGCAAGGGAAGAGTTAAAATTCAAATTTAAATACCTAAATATAATTCAATACTTAAGCATCTAACGTAGCTGGTATATAATAGAATACGAAATATTAAATTAGTTTGCAAGCGAACGGAGTTAGCGAGCGTCTATATATTAACTAAAACTAACATTGCATTGTAAGATATTATGACAGTATCGATCTTGGTTTAAATTGCCGTTGAGCCATAATCCTCTCTTTATAATTATTCGAAAGTAATAAGTAATTTAATTTTGTTATTGCATCTATTACAGTCTACATGGTTTTAAATATTTTAATAATCAAAATTATTCATATTTTGAAAAAACCAACTTCTCAATTTTCTTTTTTAAGTAAGAGTTTAATAGTATTTTGAAGTTACAATGTTATATTAATTTTTAAACTATGCTGACTGTATGTTCTCTAATAAAGGACATTATTCCTTTTTTACGGGATAAAATGTAAAGGGAAATCTACGTAAAACTGTTGATACCTGTTAATCTAATAATAATTTTTTCCTATTAAATAAAATATAAAATAAAAAAGAAATGTTAAAAAAAATTTAAATACACTTAAACGTGAAATTTATGTAAAAAGTGTTCTACAATTACCTTAATAAATATTGATATTCGCAATAGATTATCAATTTAGTTATATAGTTGTAAAAAAATTATTTAACAATATATATTACAAGATGATGCAAACATTACTCGACCGAATGTTCACAATTATTAATGTTTAATTAGGCGTTTTTCGTTTTCAATCTATTTAATGTCTAAAATGTTTATTCTATGTTTAGAATATTGGCCATTTTTAAGTAAGTTTTGAGACAACTTTTTTGTTTTTGACTATTTATTTAATTTTTTTGACGTTTAAATCTATTAAATGGGATAAAATATTGGTTAAAAACACTTTTTTAACATTAAAAATTTGTGAAATCGTTTTATCAGTGTAAAGAATAAAATCCCTTATTTAGCATTTGATATAGGTGAAAATCTCTTTATTAAAGTTAGAATTAGGTCAAAATCATTAATTAGAGTAAAGAATAAGTACCTTTTATTAGCATTAGAGTGCTGAAAGTCAAATTGGACGGATGGAATTAGTGAGAACCATATATCGTTCAATTTTACAAACAGACAAAAAAAATAACTATAATTCACTAACGTTTTACTAATGTAAAATAAGCAACATAAAGTTCTATAAACTGCATATACATTTTACGTTTCTTAATGCAAACTTTATTTGTGATAACAATTCGTAATATGATGAGAATGAACATTTAATAAGCGCCACTTTTATAGTATTGTTAACTTATATATTATTAAACTTAAAAATACCAATCTATTTGATTTTAGTATCATCGCCAAGAATTATAAACTTTTTTACAAAAATTAGAAGTGGCTTACAAATAATTGCCACAAAGACAGAAAACAACTAATTGTTACAGATAACAATTTGTAGTAACAGGTAACGACAGGTATTTACAGATAACAATATATTGTGACAGATTACGGCAGATAATAAAAATAACCAAATATATTCACAACCACTCTAATCCAAATATAATTCAACATTATATAGTTTAAATATAAGTTAAAATTACAAAAAATTAAAATTACTGTCTTTAAATAACCTGAATTATATAGTACAATTATAGAAAAATTTTTTTAAAGTAATATTAGTTATCTTCCTAAAAACATTAAAAGTAGTCTATAATTACTAATTTTTTATATGAATTTTTATTCTGATATATGATATTGTTTTTGTTAGTCTGTTCGTCTGTATGTCGTTTCGCACTATAATTTGAGTTAAAGGACTTTGATATTTGCTTTATTAAAGTGATTTTACCAGTTTCTTATTCAATATAAGGAATTTTAAGCGATTTATTTTTCTAATTAAAGGATTTTACAAGTATCTTATTCTAATAAAGGGATTTTTAAAAATTAATTATGTTAAAAAAAGATATTTAAAATCAAAAAGGGTTAAAATTAGGTCGTAAAAAGCCTCATAATTGTCAATAAACAGTTTAAAACAGTCAAAAAACAGTTGAATAAGGGAAATAATAGGCAAAAATGAAAGAACTAAGGTTACGTTAGGGAACAATTGCTCCCGTTTTAAGCTCGAAATAGAGTATTAAATTTTTAAAATTGTCAAACAAATAAGAGAATATTTGTTATCATAATTAAGAAATTAAAGTCATAGGTTATAACCGACTCGTTTCTTAATCTTAAATTTCTAT
>JAQIXJ010001755.1:0-18839 GCA_034700185.1 Phthiracarus laevigatus | reverse complement strand
TTAATATGTCGGATTCCACCCTCCCATGTCGGACTCCATCCTAACATGTCGTATTCCACCGCCCATGTCGGACTCCACCCTAACATGTCGTATTCCACCCTCCCATGTCTGACTCCACCCTAACATGTCGGATTCCACCCTCCCATGTTGGACTCCACCCTAACATGTCGTATTCCACCCGCCTATGTCGGACACCATACTTCCATGTCGGAATCCACCCTAACATGTCGGATTCCACTCTCCAATGTCGGACTCCACCCTAACATGTCGGATTTCACATGCTAACGTAGGAATCCACGAGCTTATGACTTTGTGTATGACTGTGTAGATGACTGTATGTAAGATTGTATCTATGACTCGAATGATATCGATGTTATATGGTATTTCAACATTTTTATGAACACCTTCTGTATGACAGGGCGCCTACCCTTTCGGATGACCCCTCATTTGACTCAGCACTTTCATCTGAGTCGATTGATATAGGTGTTGAAGGGTTATTAAGCATTTTTTTCGACTCCATCCTGTTTGATGGGCTGTCTAACCTCTCGAGTTACCCCTCATTTTACTCAGCTTATTCAGTAGAACCGAATGATATAGGTGATTAAAAGTTTTTTAACATTTTTTTTGGACCCATCCTGATTGAGGGGAAGCCGACCAACTCCAGTACCCCATATTTAAACTCCTCTCGTCGAGCTGAAATTAAATTAAGTTAGCTATTGCAGTTTGTCTAGTTTCGTTTCGATAATTAATTTATCATTATTTATTAGGAAATTAGAATAAGCGAATTAAATTTCATAATTCATAAAATTATACATTGAAAAACTTTTGATGATTTTTATTATCAACTGGGTCTGAATTCAATTTACACTATTTTTATATTTAAAAAATTTGAAGATTAATTTGGATAAGACTAATTTAATGTAGATGATCTTTAAACTAATGAAATTAAGATAGCTAGTGCAGTTTGTCTGGTTTAGTTTTGATAATAATTTCATCAATATTTATTAGAATATTAGAATAAGAGAATCAAATTTCATAATTCATTTAATTATATATTGAAACACTTTTTATCATTTTTATTAACAACTTGGTCTGTATCTATTTGTATGATTTTTAGATTTTTGCAAGTTGAACAATATATTGGATTAGTTAAATTTAATGTAACAGTTGAACTTCAAACAAATTAAATCAAAATAGCTGTTGCAGTTTGTCTAGTTTCGTTTCGATAATTATTTTATCAATATTTATTATTAAATTAACATAAGGGTATCAAATTTCGTTCTTCATAAAATTATATATTGAAAACATTTTAATCGTTTTAATTATCAACTGCGTCGGATTTCAATTTGTACGATTTTTGGATTTAAAAAATTTGAAAACGCTACCGTCCTCATTCAAAACCTAAAGAACACAAACGAAATAGAGTTTACAAGAGATCAAAAACGAAATCGGTAAAACACTATTAAGCAGACGAAACTGCTTAAACGATGTAAGCGTTGTAACCTAAGAGGCCATAGTGAGAAAATTTGTTATTACAAAATAGAGCGTTATGGTGCACCAATATTATGCCCCGTATGCCTTCGTAATAAGCATCAGGCAGGTTGCGAAGATGTGCAGTTTGCAACAGAAAGGGTCACAACGCAGGAGTTTGCTGGCCCGAAAATAAGTAAAAAGAGATAAAGAAGTAAACTGAACATAAACTGAGGAACATGAAATGACAAACGCGAGTGTTTCAAGCCCCAAGGAAAAGAATATGTATCGACGATTTCATAACTGATTTCTACGATAATACTCAGATGACAATAGGCATAGAAAGTGTTCTTAGCAAGGATTAGAAAGCATTATGATTACTGAGCACTTTTTGTCATTTTAAGATTTCCCAGATGTATGGTTAGTTAATGATGGAAATGGCCTTCTGAAGAAACAAATGAACATCAAAAATTTAAATTGCAAAATATAGGAATGCAGAAAATTTGTTTTACATTCTAATATAATTCAATAAACCTACCAAGCCCAAGCGATATTTAATTGGAAAACAAACATCCAATAATGGTGCAGATTTTTTGACAGAAATAGAGCAAAATATCGCCCAATAAAATTTGATTTTAATCGTTACATAGTGCATAAAGAGGTGGTTCCAAACTATCTGTTTAGTTGCAAATCAGAAGATATGTACGAGATTCCGATTACGACATGGCCGACAACCATAGAGATAAGCACTAATAATGAAGCCATTTTCCCTACAATAAAAAGTGTCATTACGGGACCCTCTGCAAATGTTTTACGAGAAGAAATTCCGCGCGATTATATAAACACCTATCTAAGCATAATTAACAAACTTAAAGACTACATTGATGCCGAACCTAATATCAGTCGCATAACAACATCTATTCAGAAATTGTCAACAAGCAATAACGTAAATGTCAATAAACTAAAAGTTATGATCAACAAAGAACGCCTTACTAAAATCTCAAGGAAAATACAAGATGATATGGTTGAATACAAGATGAAAAACAAAATTATTGAAGAATATACCTTAAAACTGGATTTTGAGATATCCATTTGGACAATAATAAGTATCATTGGTGATTCACTAAGAGCGCTTACATCACTCTTCGTTGTATTTGGACTATTATTATACTGTGGATGGTTAGGAATAATAGGCGCAGGCGTCATTATAGTACACCAAGAAAGAATAGAAGCTTATGGATTCTCAGACATTTTACCAATGATGAGCCGAGATTAGTTTGACTGTTTGAGGATTAAAAGTTTGTGCTTATAGATAAGATATCAGAATAGCTTGTTCGCAATTAAATGGAAAATACAAATGTCTGTAAAGCTGTTTCCAAATTAAATTTGCGTTTTGTTGAAGACTTGCAACTTTATTTGATCTGATTTGCCAAAACGTATTGTAAACGATTCGGAAATGACTTTCGCTACTGACAATATTTGAAAACAAGCTCGATACGGTCATAATATCTGACTTTGCTTTACAGGTTTTAGATAGTAAATGGTCGCTCCCTCTCTTCTTTTGCTCGCTCCCATTAATTTTTATTTTCGGTTATAAGTTAGTTATTATGTTAAAAGCACATGAAAACAAATCACTTTATCATCGTTTATTAGTGACATGTGACACTCTAAGTTTTGATATTTTTGTCCAAACTTCCACTATGTTCACTAGATTTTTAGACATTTTTGAGTTTATGAATCAATATTTTTACTGCAAATAGCGGAATATGAAACATTCTTTTAAGTGATTTTGCAACAATACTTCTAAAAAGGCATTTAAAACTTTTTAAAAATTTACAACTATTATTTTTAGTTTTAGAAACAAAATTTAGACTAACATAAAAAATATTGAAAATTTTTAAATAAATAAAAAAAAGCCTTTTATCATACCAAAACTCCTTTATTAAAATTTAATGCAAATAACGGCATATGCCACCATTTTTATTAATAAATTTTTGTCATTTTAGCCTAGTTTTGCCTATTTCGGCCAGTTTTTTTGGTAATTTTTTATTATTTTAAGTCTGTAAGTCAATATTATTATAGCAAAAACCTGCATATGCCACTTTACTTATTAATCAATTATGGTTAATTAAGCATAATTTTGCACTTTTTGGCATGTTTTTCGATAATTTATTGCCATTTTGAGTCTTAAAATCGCTATTTTTATGTCAAAACTGGCATATGTCACACAAATTTTATTCTTTATTTTGGTCATTTTAGCCTAAATTTGTATATTTTGCCCTGTTTTTTGCTATTTAGAGCCTAAAGTTTGCTATTTTTTCAACAAAAAGCGGCATATGCTATTCAATTTTTAACCTAAATTTTGGTAAGTTTTATCAGATTTTTGCCTATATCGACACAATTTTGCCTATTTTTGACCCCTTTAATGCCTAATTCTAGCATACTTTTGTATTTTTGATCTTATATTTTGTCCTTTTTGACTAATAACTTCCCTTTATTAGCATAAGAAATAGGTCAAATTCCCTTTATTAGGATAAGCAATGTCAAAATCCTTTTATTAGCATAGGAAATATTCGAAATCCCTTAATTAGAGTAAATATCAAAATCCCTTAATTAGCATAAGAAAAACTGAAAATCCTTTTATTAGAGTAAGAAAATTGTGAAATCCCTTAATTAGATTAACGATCAAAATCCCTTAATTAACATAAGAATGTGCACAGACAGACGGACAGACAGACGGACATAGTCAAATCCATATATCTGACAAATTTGTAAAGTCAGATTAAAAATTATCTGGTCTGTCGTTACTGACATTGATTCCATTTAGTCTTTATGTGTTAAATATTTTGATATTAAACTTTCAATATTATCATTCATTTCTATTTCATATAATTCTACAAATAATAGTAAATTAACAAAATCAAATTTCCATTGTGTTTTAAGTATTCGTGGTTTGCATTGTACTTGTATACCGCAAGTGAGGCCATCTAAACGCCATTATATGGTTTCCAATAACATCAAACCTAACGTAAATCTATTTTGTGGATGATCTCTAAAATGATGATTGTTACCTCACTTGAAATATTCTAGCTATTTGATTTGATATGTCTATGTCTGTCTGTAACTGTGTTCGTAGACATTTTTAGATCATAAAAATCAGCATAATTGGGTCAAAATTAGGCCAAAACTAAGTAAAATGTGTCAAAATTGGCTTAAATATGGGTAAAAGGGTAATATTTGATCAAAAATGACTAAAAATTAGGCAAAATTGGCTTAAATAGGGGCAAAACATGGTATAAATTTGGTCAAAAATGATTAAAAATGGGGCAAAATTGGCTTAAATAGGTGCAAAAAAGGGTTCAGATTTGGGCAAACGTGGCTAAAAACGGGCAAAAATTGTTTATTTTGGTGTAACGCGTTTTACTAATTATACTAAAACACGTTATGTCAGGCTCCTAACTGTGTCTATAAAGCAATTTTAATGTTATCTCGTCGACTGGTAAACTAAGAATGAATAATAATATCGTTTACACTCACTGAAGTACTTAATTTTAAAGCACATAAAAATTTTTATCGAAACAATAATAATTATAAGTTTTGTTTGTTAAAAAATATAAATCAACAATGCTATCCATCAATAAATTTAAAGTCAAAGTGAGGGCATTACTAATGTTCATTCTTGTTTCTCTTTAATATCATATGCGCCGTTGTGTTCAAAGAATCGGAATATCCCGAACCAAAACGTTAACCAAAATTAACTTAAATGTTTATTGAACATAATACTTGTTTACAAGTTTACTATAAAATTAAAATTACTAACAATTCCAGAAAATTAATTGAATTTCAGAAATGCAATCAACTAAACGTTTTATTGTGCTGTTTATTAAAAAATATTTGTAATAAATAACGGTTATTAAACTCTTTTCTGTATTAATAAATTTTATATTTGTGTTTCAAAATAGTAGTAAACATTCTTAATCACTATTGTTGTATCTTTTATAGCAATTTATCTTTTTCACAAACAAAACTGTTCAAACCTCAGTGTGTTTTTTATTATAGTTTTCTAACATTCAAACTAATATTTCGCGATCATATAATAGATAGCATTACTTTTGCGACCTTCTTTTCGAATGTGAAAGTTTCAGCTATTTGCCTTTAATTTTTACCACATTCCATAAGTAACTAATATTAACCGAATTATAGTATTTATCGCAAAATTTCTGTTTTCGTTAAATGGAACACTCAAAAAATCGTACAGCATTGTTATTGTATACCACTAACTCCTATAAAGTTATTTTGGCTTTTATATAATCTTCGACAAAATTAACGATTGACGATATTTTGATTCCAGAGAACGGCGGAACTTGTAATGTTTTATCGATTCGATATGTATGTGTTTTGGTATTTCTGAATTCATCTGTTTTTTCAAAAGAGTTCTCTTTTTGTTGTTTTAAATCATTACCACTAGTATATATATTTGATTTAGAATATGTTTGATAGTTTGTTCGTTGATTTGTATGGTCTCTTTACAGGTGACTGCTTAGACTAAACTCTTGCGAAACAGTGTCTGTTTCACTGATTTCATTGGTATTCGTTCGATCAATGCTTTGGCTTTCGCTCCTTAGAAAGTGTACGTGACTTTTCAATGGTTTCACTTTCCGATCGATCAGATGTTTGACTGCTTGAGGATTCATAGTTTGTGCTAACAAAAGCATCAAAACCAAAAAAGCCAGCACTGGCTGAGTCGGAAACACCAATTGTCTGTCCAGATGTTTCAGAATTGGATTTACTTTTTGTAGAAAACCTGCCACATATATGTAAATCTGATGCGGAATTTGTCTTTGAGTTTGCCCGTGACATTGACGATGATTCTAAAAGTGACTTTGCCTGTGCTATTGAATTGGAAATAGTTTTCGATACAGTGTCGGCTAAAGAATTAGAAACAGACACCGATTGGGAATTAGATTTACTAAATTTTTCATTTTGTTCACTTCTTGAAGAAAACGAATCCAAATATCTCTGTGATTTACCCAAACTTGTTGTAAACGATTCGGAAATTTCTTTCGTTATTGACAACACATGATCCAAATTTGCTGGACTGTCGTTAATAACTGATACTGTTTCCATTAAGTCTGTATGTGTTATATGTTTTGAGACGAAACTTTCAATATTATCATTCAATTCGATATCATATAATTCTCCAAATAATAGTAAATTATCAAAATCGAAATTCCATTGTGTTTTAAGTGTTGCGTGGTTTGCATTGTACTCGTATAGAGCAAGTGAGGTCATGTTAACGCTAAAATTTGGTATCAAATTAATTAAATCTATTTTGTGGATGATCTCTAATCTGATAACTATTGATTCCTTTAATTTTTACTACATTCCATAAGTAACTAATATTAACCGAATTATAGTATTTATCGCAATAATTCTGTTTTCGTTCATTGGAACACTTAAGAAGTCGTACAGCATTATATACCAATAACTAATTTAAAGTATTTTTGACTATTATAAGATATGCGCAGTTGTGTTCAATAAATACAAATGTATTGGAATTCGTTTCGATGCTAACATCAGGATCGGAATAGTAATCAAAACAATCGGAATATCCCGAAACAAAACGATGAACCAAAAAGTAGTTTAGTATAAATTAAAAAATTGGTAAAAAAATGACCCAAAATGAATTACATTTACGAAATGTGATAAACTAAAAGATTTATTGTGTTTATTAATAAATTAGTAAAAATACAAGCTATTAAACTCGTTTCCGAAAGATTAAATTTTTTATTTTTATTTATATATCCGTTTAATAATCGTATACTTTCTTTGTATTATTAATCTCTATAATTGTATGGTTTACAGCAATTTTAAACCTTTTGTCAAACAAAACTGTTCAGTCCATCGCATTGTTGTGATTCCAGTTTTCCAACATTCAAACTCTTATTTCTCGCTCCACTAATTGATAGCATTACAATACAATCTCTTTGCGATTTTCTTTCCGAAAGCCAAAGCAAGTTTGAATCACTATTTGCAGACTTTTTTAGCCATACATTATTTTCGAGATTTAAAAATCGTAACAAATGTAAAGTAAAGTATCTTTGCTCTTCTACTGTATCCAACTCTAACAGTGTCGCTCTGAAGCTAATATTGCAGTACACTTCTGCTTCATCATAAGGTGTTAATACATCGAAGTATTTAATACATTTTTGTTGTTTGTATGAAATCCAATCATAATCACAAATGCAATTCACATTTGCATATCCTATAACTAAAAATAATTTTATTAATTGAGTGGTTGAACATTCTGTCAATCAAACTTATTGATAATGATGGCAGAAAGCTTAGTTTTCCTGAACTTGTTCTTGAACAAGCAAAGCTTAAGCTCAAAACTGCATAAATATTAGCTTATCTTCAATAATAGAATGTTACCCTGAAGTTTAGTTTACTAATTTATTATTGGGATTGAGCCTATCTATGAGCTTATATTTTATAATTCATAACTAAAAGTTAAATATCGCTTAGTTTAACTCAATATCTTGTAATAAAGATTAATATTTTTATTTTTTTTAAAGCCAAAAATATTTTATTGTTGTATGCAAAGCTTATATACAAAAAATTTGTTTCTCTTAAGCTCAACACAAGCTCAATAAGCTCGATGAATTAAGATTAAGCTCGAGCTTACAAATTTAAGTTCAAAAGATGTTGAGCTTCGAGCTTTAGAATGCATTAAATTTCTTATTTGAGCTTTATCTTGAATTTGCCTGAGGTTGAGCTTTCTGCAATTATTACATATTAAACACTATTTTGAGTTTATAGATAGAATTATATTATGAAATAACTCAATACTTAATGTTAAATGTATAATTTTTGACAAAGAATAGAAATAAATAATACTTTTACCAAAACATAATGCAATCAAATTTACTTTGTTAACCATTCTTCTTTGCTATTAATAAAAATTTCTTTTAAATCAAAATCAATTGATAAGATTAGTCAAAATAATTTGCTTACTTGACAGTATATAGTTTATCTAAATTGAATAGTGTATAATATTAATGTGACTGCACTCAATCACATCTACAGATCCAATAATATTATAAAAATGTGTGCATACAAAACTTATTTTAATTGACTCAATGATTAAATTACACTTAAATCATATTAAAATTCTTATGCGATGCAGTAGTTGTTTATATTTTAATGTTTAGCTCATGTTAATTAATAGTTAGATATTTTCAAAATCATATTTCTATTATTTCATCAAAACAGCAATTAATATATTTTAACTTTTTTATTTACGTTATTGCTATATATCTTCCTGAAAATAACGGACTATTCGCTATGGATATCTTTAATTTGTTTTGTGTTACAAAAATAATTTAAATTGCATTCCAACAGTTCATTAATTATATTATTTCTGGAGTGAATCAGGCATGTTAGCACTGTGACACTTTTTTCATTTTCCGGCATAAAAACTTACTATATGGTGTCAAAACACATACATTTACAAATTGTTTATATGGTTACCTTAGCTATATGTTTGTGTTGCAACGCCATATAGTCTTTTTTTATGCCGGAAAACGAACAAAGTATCACAGTGCTTTTCATGCCTGCAGTGAATATGATATTAGTGACTAAACTATGAGTTACTTTTAGAGTTTTCTATCGTTAGTAATGGAGATATATATTGTTATTTGTATTGTTTCATATCATATGAGTGCATCATATCACCACATTATTCTGCAACTCGCAGTTATGTCTTGGAAATCCGATGTACAGCTTATGATAGTTTTGCCTGTTTCCGGCACAAACAGACTATTTATTTCGCACTCCAAAAATATTACTGACGTTTAACGTTAATCCATATATGTAACCAAATAAACATTTTGTATTATGTATGTTTTGTGACGCCATTTAGTTTTTTATGCCATAAACTGGCAAAACTGGCAAAGACTAAGGCTTATTATTTAAGCCCGGAAAATATTTAATTTTCATAGGTAAAATATTGATTATAATATTGATTTAAAAGCCAAAATATTGACTATATATCAATATTTAAGTTACCTAAGTCAACGCAAATAATGATATAAAAAGTTAATTTTACTAATTTTTATTTATTTTTTATTGATAAATAAAGTAATTAAAAATATTTTGTTACAAATACAAAAATATTGGATACAATAAATATTATTTCGTCAAAATAATGATTATAATACAGATTAAAAACGATTTTATTTATATTTTAAAGGTTTCGCTCATCTGACAAATAATAGTTTTTCAGGTTATATGAGAGAAAAGGTTTTTAATAGTACTCGAACTTATCGAAAATTTTTGGAGAAAGGTTTAAAAATGGTTTAAGTCTTAAACACTCGTCGAATTTGAATAACAATTTCCCAATAACATTACATTTTATATTTTTTAAAGTTCAAAATATTTATTTATCTTGATTTACTCAGTTTGCAAAACAACTTTATCCCCAAAATCATTATCAGAGCATTCGCACAATTCAAAATAATTATTATATTTAATTTTCCATGCTTTACTCATCATGTAAAGTAGAATCATTTCTTTTATACACCTGATGTATGTATTGTGAAGCATATTATAGAATGTTATATTTGCGGTCAAACTGACAGATTTGCCAATTCAAACCTATTTTTGCATTTATATTGTATTTGTATATTAATTTTCGTATACGTTACAAATTTATATACGTTACTTAAATAAAATAATTTCAATTTTTACCAAGATTATATATCATGAGTTTTAAATTGTAATCATTAAGCTTAACTGAAAAAATTTAAAAAATCCAAGCGCTACAGTTTCAAGTTTTGAATGAATTATTATTTAAAACTAAAAATTCAAAAAATATTTTCTATATTTTGACCTGTATTAATTATTTAATTACATTAAACTTAAATACCAGAAGCAATAATTAAGTAATTACTCGCTCGTTTTAGCTCATTTAGTAAAGTATTTGTCACTTTATATTTAGATTGTGTGTTCGAATCCTAATTGAGATTTTATAGGTTTGCTAATGTCTAAAATAAAAACATTTTGCTAGCTAAGCTAATAATCGAAATGATAAACCATATAAAATGATAGTATAAAATAAAAGGAGAACGACACATTTTTATAGAGCTCACTTTCTTATAGTTAAACTAAGCTAAAATTTAATTTAAATTAGTTAAATTAAAAAACGTGCAAAAATCAGTGCTCAAGCTTGTGCATACACCCAGATAGACTTAGGGACAGTGTTAAAAACATAAGCTCGCTTTTTTTAAACCCCACCAGACCCATCCTTTTCCCCATTAAACCCATCTCGGACCCCAATAGACTCATCCCGGACAGAAAGAAACCCATCACGATCTTAAACCTATCCCGGTCCCCACCAAATCCATCCCGATCCACACGAAACCCATCCCTGACCTCATCCAAATCTACCCATACCCCATCTGATTTTTTTCGGAGGCCACTAAACCCTTCCCAGACCCAAATAAACCCCGCCAGACAATTCCAGACCCCACCAAAATTATCCCGGACCACAGAAGTCTCTTCCGGGACACAACCAAACCCTTCCCGGTCCAAAACCTATCCCGATCCCCACCAAACCCATTCCGGTACGCACGAAACCCATCCCGACATCACCCAAATCTACCCATACCCCATCCGATTTCTTTTGGACCCCACAAAACCAAAACCGGACACCACCAAACCTACCCCGAACTTGTTTCTAAAAACTAAATGCAATCCTCCTCGAATCACCTCTTGTTTAACTACGTTCAATGAGGTGAGTGGAACGATTTATGTGTCGAATGAGTATTTAAAAATTTTGAACCCTGGTAAATAAGAGGAGGTTAACCAAAACGAAACCCACCCACTGGAATGACCTCTCATTTAACTTCGTTTCTGGCTCTCAGTTGAATCAAAAAATTTTTATGGATATTTAAATTTTTTGACCCTACTAAATATGAAGGGGTTTGACTACTCGATGCCGTCCCCCTAGATAGAAATCTTGTTTAACTACGTTTTTTGACGGGAGTTGAATGAGATAGGTGTCAATGACTATATAAAATTTTAGACCTTTAATAAATAAGTAGCCCCCTCCTTGAAACACACTTTTTGGACTCTACTATTTTAACTGACTCGACTGATATAGGTGTCTATTGTGTATACTCAAGAGAGGAGTTTTAATTTCTATTAAATCAGTTTTCGAGCCATCATTTTTTCATGAGGGGGTATCGCCCACTCGAGTGATCCCTCATTTATCTCTGTTCTTCGAGCTGGTTTGAAAGATATAAGTATTGTTGGATATTTTGGAAATTTCTTTGCCCCTCATTTTTCAGGAGCGACAGCGAAACCTCCCCTCGTACTTGCACTACTCTCTTCAAGCTGAATCCAATGAATTCAATTATATAGGTATCAAGGTGGTGCAATCACCAGGGATTAACGTACAACTTAAAAATATGTATATATGATATGAATGTTATGTGTATGCAAGGATACGTTTAAGTAGAGATAACAGCACACTTATGCGTATGAACTTGAAAGTAGTAAACGATACGCTTATAGTGAAACCTATTTTTGCCATAGTCTTATTATAATAAAATTTTCATTCAGACACATTCATTTAGAGCTCGTTTATCGCTGATTGTTACCTACTTATGCAAAATAGTAAATTAGTTTTAAAACAAGAATGAATATTTGAATGCGTTCCCATTGTTTATAATATTTTATAACTTAACCTATATGTATAAAATTATAAGAAGAAATAATTAATCTTTTTTCAACATGATTTTCTTAATCAAACATTACTATTTCGAATGAATAAATATATTTTCATTTTTATTTTATTAGTATACTTTACTCCGAAAATCATCTTATTACTAAATAATAAATTATATACGTACGCTTATAATTACGCATACGTACAAACAGTTTTATTGCATTAAATTAAATCGCTAAACTAATATTTAATTACGAAATTTCAATTCACTTGATATATTAGATCATATTAGATAATTAATATTTTTAATAACACTAACATATTGAAATCCATTTTATTAGTTTTTAAATTATCAAAGTATCATATTTTAACAGTTATTATTAAAATTTTGTACATTTATATTTCTGTGAATTTCATTTATTTTTGTTCAATAATAATAAATATGTTTAATTTAGTCATTATGGGTAAGTTATGTTTAATACAATGTATCTATTTTTTTAAAGTAAAAGTATCTAGCCTGGCTTTTGTTTGCAAAAATTAAAAAGCCCGAAAAATTTTAATTTTGGTAAAATATTAAAGTAAACTTAATTAAAATATAAAAAACTTGAAAAAATCATTAGACTATTTTTAAAACTATTTATTATTTACAAATAAGCATATATGAATTATAATTATAACCAATATTAATATATTTAAAAATTTAAGTCAGAAGTTTGATTGAAAATGTGATTGTGTATAAAAAAATTTTTAGCAAAATTTGGCCCGAAAAGGGCTTCAAATAATAAAATATACCTGGATTTTGTCGGGCTTGACTCAAGGCTTTCAGGCTTTGGTCGGGCTATGGCTTTGAGTTTTTCAGAATTTTATTAACAATTACCGAACGAAAATTAAACTATTAATTTAAAAAATTTTAAAATTTCCTTACATTGTAATAAATTTATATTACTCATGTAAATAGCTCATAAGACAAGAGAGCTCAACTTCTTGTCTAAATTAAATCTTTATTTTTTGTCAACACAAAAATTTTTTTATGATCAAAGATTTTTAGACCACATTCTAAAGAAGTTTATTTTTTGATTTTGTTATAATCAGTCTGTCTATTCGAAAACCCTCTCTTTAGGTTAAGCCTAGGGCTTCACGAATTTGTAACCTGTGACCAATGATATACGTTAGATTCAAGTCCAATGCTCTCAAACTATTTCACACTATTACACTCCTCTATTTATAGTTAACTCATATCCGCCTGTATTTACACAGTATATCCTTGAAAACGTGAATATACTCTGTATCATAGAGCGTTTTGCTAATCCTTCGAAGCATTGAAATGTTATACGTATACCAAGCCCACTGTACGTCACTGCTTAACATTGCTGAGGAATAGAGAGGAATGAACACACGACCTATGCTCCGTATGTGTACTCACGGATAGGTTGAAGCAGAGATGACAGTAGACTCTGCCGTATGAACTACAGACAGTGACCGATAAAATTTTTATATTGTATTTGCATGTTAATTTTAGTGTACTATGCAAATTTATATCTGTTACTTAAATAAAATAATTTCAAATGCTAACAAGTATTTTTATCAAGTTTTAATTTGTTTTGATCAATCTGTAAGCTATACTATTAAGCAGTGATGTGGGCGCCATTCCAGAAAGTCAACACAAATTATAAGCATTAAGCCAGACAGGGCGTGGGATACATATAATATTTCTCTGCTCTCATGGATTATACGTATAGCATTTCTCTGCTCTCAAATTACTGCTGTTAAGACAAACCATAAAAAACAAAGTTATTATGAGGGATAGAGATTTCTTGGTAAATCCCAATTTTTTCCTTTGATCACATCTTTGGGAGATTAATAAATTAACTTCTTTTAACAATTTAATTTAAAGTGGTTTAATTTTCCCGATTTTTCCCGGTTTTGATGTTTTTGAAAAAAAGTCTTAGGTTTGTATGATTTTTCGAAAAAGTTTCCGTTTTCACTATATTTAACGAAAAATTTCTAAATATAGAACAAAAGCTTTCTTAAAGTATTACAATAGTGGTCTTGACTCTTCCGTGGAAAAACGGGATAAAAACAACCCCACAGTGTCTTAAAACCATTATAACTTTTTTTTGAGTTAAAGTAATTTCCTGAAATTTCAGGTATTCCTATATAATAATCACACTAATAAGATTGTAAAATTTTATGAAATTTGCTTTAATAATTTTATTAATATTAACATGTTTTCAACATCTAGTTTTATCGTGGGTAGAGTTATCCCGTAATACCTTAAATGGATGGCAACGTTATTCAATGAGATTTTCTCTTTTTTGTTAACTTTCAGTAGAAGACAAGTTTAGTTTATTTGGCAAAACTAAGAGGGAATGCAATAATTGCTATTCCTGTGCGTTGTTAAGTATTTTGGGATAATTAAACTTTTATGGTTGCGATAGATAGACATCTATACAAGCAATCGTTGCTCTAGAAATTATTTTGCCCTCAACATTTACTTTAGTAATTTGGGATAAAACTTGTATTGGTTACGATATATTATAAACAATTCAAGTAATCGCTGCTATGGAAATAACTTTGCTGTTACCAATAATCATATTGTATTTTGGAATAAAAATTTCATCTAAAATAATTTTCTATAAAATCACACTGCATTTGTTTTTTTTCAATTATGTAGTTAATTTTCGAATCATTCCCAGGGTTTATAGTTAGTAATACAGATGCAATGAAACGGATCAGAACACAAAATTGGTCATCGGATTAAAATTAATTATAGAAAAATCAATCGTATAAGCATTGGATTAATTTTAATATTTAGTTTGAAAATCTTACTAAAAAATCCATTTTTGATATCTTGTAAAACAGTAATTTTTGGTAATTATAAATATTGAAAAATAAAATTCCTATGATAATCTACCTAAAAATTATTATTTATAATATTTGTTGAAAATAGTTTTGTCAGCTTATTATTAGCCTATTTTATATTCCCAAAATATGTTCTACAATGTGTTGAATGTTTATAAAATTTTTTCGCTAACTTAAGTTTACTTTTTATCCCGTAATACTTTCTGCATTGTTTTAAGCGTTATTAAATTATAGGCTGGAATGGCATCTCAATTTTTTATCCCAAATTACTTACTACATTTTGTAAGCATAGCGAACATATTGGCGGTGTAATAAGGTCACTTTTTATCCCGAAATACTTTTTACACTGGGTTAAGCGTTTATAAAGTTTTGGCGGGAAATTAAGTTTACTTTTATCCCGAAATACTTTCTTCATTGCTTTAATAAATTATTCGCGGTAATGGAAGTACATTTTTATCCCAAAATACTTATTCAATTTATGAGCATAGCGAACATAATGGTGGTATCATAATGTCACTTTTTATCCCGAAATACTTTCTATTTTTTGTAAGCGTCTAAAAATAGTTACGTATGTAATTTAATAATTATCCCATAATACTGTAATGGTTGAGTTCAATATATTATTTTGAATTCATGCACTATAGGTAGTTTTTTTTATCTGGCTTTTTAGACAGATAAATGGATTTGACTTTGTCCGTCTGTCTGTCTGTCTGTCTGTTTGTCTGTCTGTCCGTCCGTGCGTCTGTCTGTCTGTCCGTCCGCACTCTTAGTCTAATTAAGGGATTTTGTTCTTTACTTTAATAAAGGGATTTTACCATTTTCTTATTCTAATTAAGGGGTTTTAATCGATATCTTATTCAAATTAAGGGGTTTTGCCAGTTTCTTATGCTAATTAAGGGATTTTATTCTTTACTTTAATAAAGGGATTTTAGCATTTTCTTATTCTAATTAAGGGACTTTAAGAGATATCTTATTCTAATAAAGGGAAATCTATGTTAAATGGCCAAAAGATGGCTAAAATAGGCATATAATTTGTCAAAAAAGTCAACAAATTTGTCAAAAATTGTGAAAAATAGGCAAAAATTACCAAAATAAAAACTAAAATTGGGAACGGGATCTCCCGCTTTTATATGTAAATAGTCTTAAAAATGTCAAAAATAGACAAAATTGGTTCACATAAGAACGGGATATTCCGTTTTTATGGTAACATTTTGGACCGAACTGATAAAACCATGTAAAAATAGTCAAAAATCAGAACGGGAGATTCCGTTTTTATATTAGCAATTTGGAAGAAATTTATAAAAATCCGTAAAAATGACTAAAAAACCAAACGGGATATTCCGTTTTCATTGTAACTATAAAGACTATAATTCTAAAAATAGTGTAAAAATATAATTGATTACTGGATTATGAGTAAAAATCCGAAATTATAAGTAAAAATTCAACTTTAAGAAAAATAATATAAAGTATTAGGAGCGAGCAAACGAAGAGAGCGAGCCACCATATATTAACTGAACATAACTTTACAAAGTCAGATATTATGACCGTATCGATCTTGTTTTATGATGATATTGATGAGCAATGCACTACTAAAGTAAGGAAAAATTCCACCCCAAAATACTCAAACATACAAAAATTTGGTGATACCACTGAAGTGTTAAGTAGAAAAATGGAGCTTTAATTGTTATATTTTTGGAAATAGTTTTAAAAGTATCACATTTCTAATATTAAACGTTTACTTAAAACACATCTTCACGGGCTTTCGTTAGCAAAGTTCTCGTTAATAATACTTACGTGTGCAATAAGTAAAAATATATTTTAAAAATCTTTCTTTATTTTCAGTTAAGCTCTTTTTTGTAAATTTTTATTTTTCGATCGCAATGTATATCCGTTAAAGCATGAATATAGTCCGTATGTGTATGCACGGATAAGTTCAAGCAGAGATGACAGTAGACTCTGCCGTATGAACTACAAAAAGTGACCGATACGCTTATAGTGATATCTATCTATTTTTTCAGTAGTCCTATTATAATAAAATAATTTCGCATTTCACTTAATAAAACAAACATGACAAAGCCATTTAGAGCGCGCTTATCGCTGATTAATACCTGTGCATGCAAACTAGTCTATTAGTTTTAAAATAAGAATGAGCATGAAAATGCGCTCACATTGATTCTAATATTTTATAGCTCAACCTACCTGTACAAAATTATAAGAAGACGAAATGAAAAGCACTTGACTTTCCGTCAATTATTAAATCGGGATATTTAAATAACAAATAAATTAATGCTTTAATATAAATTAGTTTTTAAAAACAAATAACTTTTGTTTTAATCTTCAAAATCTTTTTATAGATTATTTAAATACCGTAATTTAGGGACAATAGCTCACGGGATATACAAGAATAAAACTTTAAAACCTAGAAATTATAAGCTATGCGCGCTATACAATTAAAAATTTAATTTCAAAAATGTTTTAACCCTTAATTAATTTTAACATTAAATCAAAGTCTATAATTCGTCGACATCGTCATATAATTCGCTAATTCGATATTAAATGCTTTAAGTATAATACTGCGGGCTATACAACTGGTGCGGGCTATAGTCCCTAAAATACGGCACATTTTTTTCCGACAATTTATTAATCAGTATTTAATACACAACAATAATGCTATATTTCTTGATCAAATTTTTTCAATAATTATCTCTTTTAAACTTACTATTTTGAGTAAAACATTACTGTTTCGTTTGAATTAATATAAAATAATTTTTATTTTATTAGTAAACTTTAATTTAAAACCGAAATTCATATCTTATTACTAAATGATTATTTGTATACGTATGCATATTACAAACAATTTTATAGCATTAAATTAAATCGCGAAACTAATATTTAATTACATATTTTCATTTCACTTAATATATTATTTTTTTTATATATTTTAAATTTTTGATAGCACTAACATATTGAAATCCATTTTATTAGTTTTTAAATTAACAAAGTATCTTATTATAACAGTTTTTATTAAATTTTGTTCTTTCTATTTCTGTGAATTTCATTTATTTTTGTTCATTAATAATAAATATGATTAAAATAGTTATTATGGGTAAGTTATATTTAATAGAATATATTTTTTAAAGTAAAAACTTCGAATATTTTAAATGTTTAATAAATTGCAAAAGATTCTATGAACATTAAAATTATGAATTAACAAAATTTTATAGCATATTAATAAAAATACTTTATGTGCGCAAAAAATATTTTGAAAAAAAATTTCAAATTAACTTATTGGGAATTGCTGGATTAGGATTGTATGTACAGAATCCGGATAAATGCATACTTCCAGATATATGCATAAGAGTGCATATATCTTGAGTTTTAGCTTTGCATTCATATATGGAACATTTCGAAAATAGATGCATATAATCATAATTTTATGCAATATATTAAAAAACTTATATATTTTAGTTTTAAAGGTATAATCGTGCATAATTGAAAACATAATTTAACAAAAGTCTATTTTTTAGTTTATATTATGAAATACATTCTCATTTGGAAATAATTATTTAAATTAATAATTTAATCCGCAATTTTATTTATCGTGTAGCGATTGATTTAAATCATTTTAAAATAATTTCATTAACATTAGTGATATTTATGATAAATTTACGAATGAATGACGCAAAAAATTTATCAATTGAACACTACGATGGTGTTACTGTTAGATCGTGTGGATTGAGTTCGTTCAAATCTGTTGCACCATTTCAACCAAATAATT
>JAQIXJ010001754.1:0-18845 GCA_034700185.1 Phthiracarus laevigatus | reverse complement strand
TTGGAAGAAGCACGTGCATGGAGCTCCTGGTGTGCAAAATGGGCAGTTTGGTTCAACCACCAGAGCTATTAATGGTGCTCTCGAGTGTACTCCTAATGGCAATATTACTAGAGCGAAACAAAGATACGCGTTACTAATTAAATGTCTATCGGTAGGTTTTTCGTGATTTTATAAGAACATTATCTTCGAACATATTATCTACTTATTTTTTAATTATACCCATACATTGTGATTAAATTATAAAAAGGAAATTTTATTAGTTAAACTAAAAATAAAATTATATAAGCTTAGTCGAAAATTTTTAATCAGATGTTTTTTGTATTAACATAGGAATATAATTACAAAAGATTTGCTATATTTTAATTTAGAATGCTGGAGCATCGAGCCTTAATCCAAAAGAAGATGGTTGTTATTAAAATCGTTGGTGCGCGTTATCATGAAGTCTTGTTCTTATTTACTCTCATTGTTTAAAAAAACTTTCGTAACTAATTTCCGTACCAAATAAACTTTTACATTTTATAAACTGATTTAATATTTAGGTAATACCCAAAGATAATTTTATATCTGTTAATAACTTCGAAATTAAAGTTTTAAATTATTTAGATGTTTATATTAATAAACGAACGTTTCTTGTATCCCACAATTAAGTATTTATACTTAATACGAGTTTTACATTACGCGTGAGTTGCAACTCTTAACATAATTGTGATGATTTTAGTTGAAGAGTCAGTAATGAATACTAACAATAAACTTTAATTGGTTATACTTTATCCTAAATATTTGATAAATTATTTTTTAAACCTTTAAACAATCAATTTTATCCACTATTTTTTATTGGTTTTCTTATATTTTATTGGCTAATTGAAATTATCATTTGTGCATTCAGTTTATGGATGAAGCCTTTTAGTTCATGAAACAAATCAAAAGAATATTCAATCCCGCAGGCCTGCATACGACCCGAAATTCCAATAACCTATTATTTCTGTCAATTTGATCCTATGTCCGACCCAAACCCGGCATTTGGGATATCGGTTTACTAGAATACTTTATGTATTTGTGTTTTAAGAACGTCACTAACGCATTTTATTCGTAAAACAGTGTGTTAGTTTGTATATGTATTTTATACTCGTTATTCGGATTTAGCACTTCACGCGTTTCAGTTTGTAGAGTTCACTCCCATACTCAATGTTCCAATGCATCATTTGCCACACAAATTTATTATATTAAATGATTTTATATTAACGAATGGGGTACCACCTTAGGTTATTGGAAATTTAAATTAGTTAAAAGTTTATATAGGACTCAAATTTTTGGAGACAATGTTCAACATTAATTTGGTGTGAATGCATATGAAACTGCATAAGTTAAGTGATTTATAAATAACTACAAAAAACATATATTGTTATTTAACATTTTTTGTAATTTTATTTTTAACAAACGAAAAATTAAATTATCATTGTCTCGCTGATTTGCGAGTTTTTATGTACTTTAAAACATTGTTATAAATAGTACTTCTTTTTGTACTAAGTATATTTTTATTTATTCATAGTTTAGTTGTCGACGAGTTAACACCAATTCTGAACTTATAGACACAATTAGGCGCTACTCATAAAGCGTATAGTATAATTTTATAATAGTCTCATAACACAAAATGTTGCTCATAATTGACACGATTTTATCCATTTGCCTCCTGATTTAGCGTCATTTTTGAATCAATTTAAGCGGTCTTTTAGTCCTATTAAAGCCAATTTTGACCAAAATTACCACAGATTTGTTCTTTTTTTACTCAGATTGGACATTTTATATTCAATTTTAAACTTTTTTAATGAAAATTTTTCTCATTTGAAGCCTCCTATCCTTAATTAAGTTTATAGACTGACCCACTGACTAGTGAATAGACTGCAATATGTTTAAACCGTAACAGACACACACACAAGAATCCCAAATCAATTAGCTGATTTTTCCAAAGTGGGCTATAAAAACTCTTATAAGACTTAAAATCTAAGACATTGAACGATAATCGCAAAAAACTTTTGATACCCATTCCAGTGCTATTATTAATCATAGAAACAAAATTACATTATATGGAAGATTAAATCGTCATATAATTAACAAAGTTAGACCTCTTAATAATGGTTTTTAGATCACAAAAATGAGGCAGAAATGAACAAAAATTGGTCAAATATGGGCCAAAACTGCTTCAAAATTTGTCAAAACTGGCTTAAATAGGGGCATATAAGGGAATAAATTTGGTCAAAATTGACTAAAAATTGGTAAAAATTTGTCAAAACTGACACAAAATCGCTTCAAAAATGGATAATATCGGGGCAATTATGAGTATATTTTGGTGTCACGCGTCCCTATAATTATACTAAATCACGTTACGAAACGCTCCTAATTATATCCATAAAACAATTTTGATGTTACCTCGTTGACAGCTAAACTAAGAATGAATAATAATATCCTTAACACCCACTAAAGTACTATTTATTACGAATTAAAAATTCTCCAGTTTCATCTTCTTCGAATATATCTTCATTTTCGCTAACAAATAATTTTGTTTTTTTCTTTGGTTTTTTTAAATATCGATTGTAATTAGCACAAAAGTCTCGTAGACAAATATTTTGCATAGTTTCATTTCGTAATAGATAATATTCTAGATCTTCTTTTTGAAAATCATCGTGTGATCCTGAATTCACTTCCTTTAAGTCTTTTTCCGATTTAACCATCTTTTACCGCTCCGAAAATTCCCCTGCATTAATAAAAACATGTGAACGACTACTCGGAAATAGATCCATAGACAGCAGTTGGTAGACTGCTTCTTGTGCTTAAGTTTCTGTATCTTAAAGTTAACTGTCTCATATAATTCTTAATCTGTCTCTGATTCTGATGATACCAGCTTTGACCTATTCCGCTACTTCTCTTTATAGTTTTAACATGCCTTTGTCTGGATTATTAGGGTAATTAAGTATATATTGCATGCAACTGTAATGTTAGAGAATAAACTGTATATAGATGTTAGCTCTATGAAGTTTAAGTATGTTTTCGTTGACACGGATGTTTTTTACTTCCCTTTTGATAAAAAACTTCTGGAGTTTTAATTTGTTCTTAAATTGTGTACACATAATCTTCGTAACTAATATTTAATTGTTTAAAAAAATTATCGAATGTTAAGTCTTCTATATTTATTAGTCGATTTTTGTGTAATTTTAGCATTTGGCGTAGCGTTTGTTGAATATGGTTATAAATTTTTTCTTACTCATTATAATCGTAGCATTCGACTAGTTCAAGTATTAAAGTTGCAGGCATCGACAACTGTGAGCAAACAAACCTACAATTAACTTTATCTCCTTTAAATTTTAAACATAATTTCGTATGTTTGCAGTTGAACAATTGAATTATTACATTCATAATTAGTTGTTATATAATTGTCGATAAATGCTACACAATTTCAATTATTATTTTAGTCATAGATACAATCATACATACAGTCATATACACTGAGTCATACACACAGTAATACACACAGTCACACACAATCATGAGCCGGTTTAGTCACCGGCATAGGAGGGTGGAGTCCAACATGGGCAGGTGGAATCCGACAGGCGGGTGGAGTCCGACATAGTCGAGTAGAGTCTGATATTGGTGGGTGGAGTCTCACATGGGCGGGTTGATTTCGACTTGTGCGGGTTATATTCTACATTTGCGTGTGGAGTCTGACTTAAGCGTGTGGAGTCTGACATGGGCGAGCGGATCCCGATATGGGGGAGCAGAGTCCATCATGCGCGGGTGTAGTTTGACATAGGAGGGTAGAGTCCGACATGGGTGGGGTAGTCCATTTATAAAAAGTTAACAATATTCGCCCACCAAAAGTGGATTTTTTCTAGTAAATTATAGTTTTAATAATTCATAAATTTTAAGCGTCATTATTAAGTTTGATTAATAATTGAGCATTTAATTTTTTGACAGAAAAGAAATAATAAAAATATACAATGATTAATTTAAAGATGTTTTTTACTATTTTCAATTTAAATGCAATATATCAGAAATTCCGTAAATAGCACTTTTGATTAAAGCATGTTTCATTTTATTTTTATTTTTTTAAAAATCAAATCAAGTGATATCACGTTTCTGAATTTTCATTTAAAAAAATAACTCGGCAAATAATTTTAATTTTTTTTACAATTGAGTTGTTGTTAAACCCTTATCGAACGAAATTAAAATTAAAACAGTTTTTTTTAAATATTTTTTTCAAAACTTTCTTATACATAGATGTCACTTTAAAAAAATATGTTATCTCACTTGTTATTATTATTCTCACTTTGATATTTTGTATTGAACTGATCAGTCGCATTTATGCGCTGTCAACAAACTGGTATTTTTAAAATGAATAATTAGTCTTAAATCGTATTTAACTTTTTATTAGATAGTCGGGTCGATATATACATATACCTGTGTGTTAGTTTCCTTGTTTTGATTGTATAGTACGTTACAGTTTTCGATATCGAATTGCGTGATATGTTATAACCATAATCTACCAAACGGGAGTCAACCAAAAGTATAGCGAATTAGAAATAATTGCATTTAAATTGCGACTAAATAATTTATTATATTGTTCCTTAACAATTGTGTAATTTTACATTAAAATAAACAAAATATTAAATTATTATTGTTTCGCTAAATTTTTTCTGCGCTTTAAAACATTTTTATAAATAGTAATTCAATAATTGTTTTTGATATTTTTATTGATTCCTAGTTCATTTGTCGACGAGTTAACATCAAAATTGTTTTACATTAATTGAATGTTTGAAAATGAGTTTTTTACCATTCTATAAGAATAATCATAAAATAAGAATACGTATAGATTTAAACAATTGTCATTATTACTTATTATAAAGAATAATATATCAAAAATTGTAAATGCATATAAGTGGGCTATAATAACCATACGTAAATGAAAATGCATATAAGCGAGCTATCATAACCATACGTTACTGAAAATGCATACAAGCGAGCTATTATAACCGAACGTAACTGAAAATGAATATGTGTGAAGTTATAACCGTACGTTACTGTAAATGCATACAAGCGAGCTATAATAACCTTATGTTACTGTAAATGAATATGTGTCATCTTATTACCATACGTTACTGTAAATGCATTTAAGCGAGTTATAATAACCGTACTTTACTATAAATGCAAATAAGCAAGCTATTATAACCGTACGTTATAGTAAATGTGTCTAAGCGAGCTATTTTAACCGTAAGTTACTGTAAATGCATATAAGCGAGCAATAATAACCGTACGTTACTGTTAATGCATATAAACGAGCTATCATAACCATACGTAGCTGAAAATGCATATAAACGAGCTATCATAACCTTACGTTACTGTAAATGTAAATGTGTGATATCATAACCGTACAATACTGAAAATGCTTATAAGCGAGCTATTATAACCGTAAGTTACAGTAAATGTGTCTAAGCGACCTAGTATAACCGAACGTTACTGTAAATGCATATAAGCGAGCTATTATAACCTTACGTTACTGTAAATATGTAACAATCATTCTGATAATTCTGTTGGTATTATCCTTGAACTACAGCTGTTTTCGCAAAGTTATAATTAGCAAACATAAAGGGAGAGTTCGTTACGTACCGAAAGGAAGAGATTTGGATTGCGGCTTGCCTCTAAATATAAGTCTATTTCATTAAGCCAAACGTATTACCAATATATCGATTGAAGATGCATGTATAAGAGTACCGATAACAAAACTTAAACCAAACAAACTGGTTGAAGCAAAATTGAAAAACCAGTTCTATCTATGGTATATAACTAAGAATTACATTAAAATAGGTTTATCGTTTTCTGATCGTATTCAATTGTATGGAATTGACGAAAATGTAAACCGAACTGCTGATTGTGAAGAGAGCTTGTTCGTTTCTGTTGATAAAAATTAAATGGAACTCAACACCACTGCCTAATGCAACAATAAGATTAAACAACTATGGATTTGCTGTTATCAACACAGTCAAAGACCTCAGCAATTCAACTTATTTCAAACTTTTATTTTCCTTAATAACCCTAAATCTTATAATTATTAGAATTAAATAAAGAGCATTAAAAAACAAACTGAAGTTTATTTATTTAGCAGATAAAATGGCTCAATACGAGAATGCTTCCGAAGATAGAAATTACTATGAAGTACCGAACGCTCCCATATATGATGATGCAACCTTAGATTTTTATAATTCAAATAGAGGCCGTGGTAGATTCGCATTAGAATCATTCAAATCTATCAACAACCCTTTTTCAAGCGATAGACAATCTCGAGGAACAAGTCAAATACGCGACGTACAAGCGCGAAGATTCATTCGACGCGACACCCCTGCTATGATCAATCAATCCATTGAGTCAATGTCTTTTGAGTGAGCGGTTAGTCCATTTCCAGCTCAAAAAATATGTGATACAAGTCGAAGTCAAATAAGTAACTTCCGACCTCCAGTGTATTCCGGAAATTCCGACATTAGAACTTGGTTAGCCACATTTGAAAATTATGCTACAGCCGAAAAATGGACAGACGTTATGAGATTTGCTGGACTTTCAGAAAGTCTACAAGAATTTCCAAAAAGAAAATTCGATCAACACAATTTGATTAAAGGTGTTAGATCTTGGTATCTAATTAAGAAGGACTTAACTCTAATCTTTGGTAATACACAAAACAAAGCAATCGCTATGGAAAAATTAAATAAAAGAACTCAAAAGACTATGAAATGATCGAAAAATATTTTTATGATAAACTAGCTTTAGTCAACGAAGTCAACGCAAACTTGCAAGAAGAAGAAAAGATAAGCTTAATAGTAAATTGACTTAAGCTCGCTACTAAAACGAAATATTACGATTATATTCTCACTTCTCCGCGAGCAAATAACGACTCAAACGATCTATTTTCGTTATTGAAGAAAATGAGTGACGTTCAATTTTTAAAAGAACCAAAAAAAAGAATTTCTGACAACTCTAATATTGTTGAAAGAAAGCAATCCCAAAAAGATTATCAACCTAGATACAAACAAAAATAAAACATTACAAAGAATTATTTAATGAACGCTGTAATTGACTTACAAATCAAAAATAGAAATAACTTTCAATCGAAACGTATTGATCAATTAAAAAACAACGAAAACTAAATCAAACAAGAACTACAAATAACTCTTTACGATTTACTGAAAGGCCCACCACTCAAACAAAGTTTACTCAAAACGAAAAGGAAGAGTTCAAGAAAAATGTTCAATGTTATAATTTCTCAAAGTTTGGACATTACTTTAATGAATGCAAGTTACCAAAACAAAAACAAAACCAGGGAAACGGAAACGAGATCAAGAAGAGGAAACATTAGGCAACTCTTCTGCTTGCTATTTACTAAACAGTTACTTTTTGAAACAATTAAATATTAGGTACGAAGATTATGTGTACACAATTTAAGCACAAATTAAAATTCCAAAAGTCTTTATCAAAAGGGAAGTACCTAAAAAGAATGGAAAATGGAGTATTTGAGTCGACTACAATAGTTGAATAAAATCACAATAAGAGATCAAATGCCAATACCATTAATATCCGATATTCTAGCTGCATTACAAAATAGTAAATATTTTTCAGTAATTGATTTATGTTCAGAATACTTCCAAATTCAACTTAAAGAAACATATTAAGCCAAAACAGCATTCTCTTCCCCTGAGGGACATTACGAGTCTAATCGGATGCCATTTGGGCTTACAAACGCTCCTTCGACTTTCCAGAGATTTATGAATGAAGCTCTCGCTGGACTTTCATATAACATTTGTGATATTTATCTAGATGACATAAAAATATTTTCAGAAACATTTGAAAACCATTTTGAAAATTTGAAACTAGTATTTGAAAGATTACGCGAGTTCAACTTAAAAATTCAACCAGAAAAATGAAAATTTTTGTGCGAAAAAGTAACTTATCTTGGACATAAAGTTAATAAGTTTGGAACTAGTCCTGATCCAAATAGTGTCAAAGTACTTCAAGAATTCCCAATTCCGAAGAATATAAAGGATGTCCGATCATTCTTAGGATTATGTGGTTATCACCAACATATCGAACAACATGTTTTAATTGCAAATCCATTAATTTATCTCTTAAAAAAGGATTCAAAATTCGAATAAAACATAAACGAGCACACGGCATTTATTATATTGAAACATAGGATGAGCACAGCTCCCGTTTTATCACACTATAGCTCCGAAAACAAAATAATACTTTATACCGACAGTTGTTTGGAGTCAATGATGTTTATATTAGCTCTAATCGACATAAGCTGCGTAGTAACAGTGGTTTGTTACGGTAGTAAACTCTTCGTTTATCACCAAAAAAGATATCACATAACTGAACTCGAAGCTCTTGCTATCGTATGAGGCATAACCAAAAATTGTCATTATCTTTTTGGCTTAAATTTTATTGTAAGAAGTGATTGCCATGGCTTATGTTTCCTAACTAAAGTTCAGAACCCGAACGGCAGACTACTTCGATGGTTCTTAAGATTAAGTGAATACAACTTAGAAATTCAATATAGAAGCGGTAAACAAAACCAAGCACCGGATTGTATCTCAAGATACCCATTTAAAGAGCCTAACCCAGATTAAGACGAATTTCCGCTATAATTTGTTGATCAAGTGGACGTTATTGAAGCCCAGAAAGTAGACAAATGGTGTCAAGAAATAATCCTATCACTTAATGATAATAATTCCAAATATTCTAATAAATACTGTTTAATCGACGAAAAGCTACATCGACTTTATTTTACAAATGAGAATATTAAAGAATATTTATTATATGTAAAAAAAATTTGAGAAAAGACGTCATGTGGACAATGCATGCTGATTTAACTGCGGCACACCAATCATTTATGTAAACATGGTCTAATATACGTCGAAGATTTTAATGGCCAAAACCAAAAAAATCAATCAGAAGGTTTATTCAGTGTTGTACAGTCTGGCAATTGCGTAATAATGATAAAATCAAAAAGGGAATTCTCCAGTCTATAGAAGTTGTAGAGTCTTTTCAGATGTGCGAATTGGACATAAATGGACCATTTCACAAAAACGTAAAAAGTAAACAATACATAATTGTTGTGGTAGATAATGCCACGCGCTTTCTAGAAGCTAAGGTTATTCGCGATATGAGTTCAAAATCGGTCGCAAACTTCTTTGTTTACAATGTGATATTCAGATATGTCGCAAATGAAAGAGTTCCAACAGACCTAGGAAGGTCATTTATATCTGAATTTACTGAAGAGGTTTTTCGATTAACTAAAACCAAACATATAAATACACCCCGATACTCACTACAAACAAATGGTTTTATAGAAAAGGCAAACGGTACAATAAAAAGTATGCTGTCAATCTATTAATAAAAACCAAAAGAATTTGGAACAAATAGATGATATGCTTATACCTATTTAGCAACCGAGCAGTTAGCAATATGTGTTTTTGCATTTAAGACACATCAACAAAGCTCAATGATGGAAACTCAGTTTATGTTATAATTCTCAAAAAGTTGACTCTCTACATAAACAATGGAAAATAACATCTCTAAGGGAGAAAATTTTGTTTAATGTTTTTTTGGCCGATGGCAGAAAAATTGTCACTTAAATCAGTATTTTGAAAAGTCTGAAAAGTAACCTCCGTTCCAGATTGACACCCTCTTGTACATCCTGCCTATGTTTGTATTTAATACTTTTCGAATTTCACAATCTTAAATTGAAGCAACTTTTAAGTATTGAGTTGTTGATAAATTTAGTTTATTCTATATTTCATTTAATGTTTTTTGTTGAGATTCTTCATTATCCAAAGGAACAAGCTTCATTTTTTTACACTTGCTCTTATTATAAGTTTCTTTTCAATAACGGTAGAGAATCATGCTAATACAAAAGAAATCAAAATGTTTAAAAATCCTGCTTTTTGTTTAATTAAACTTCTTTAATTCTTGTAGTTTGTCTGCTAAATTTTTAAAAGTATTTTTATATTTATTGAGTTTTTAATAAATACAATTTGATAGAGTTACGTTTCCAATTAAACAATTATGTGATATTTCAGCTATAGCTTTAATAATATAGTTGTTTACTTTATTTAAGAGTTTGTTTTTTCGTTATATGAACTTAAATTACTGAAGATCTTTTTGACACTTTAAAAGAAGTTTCATTGTAGAATTTTTTCAATTTAATTCTCTATATATACCAATATTGTTTGTTTGTTTGTTAAAACATTTGATCTAACTTTTAAAAAATCAGGTGTTGTTTGTCATAGATGCAACAGCAAGTAACTGTATGGTTTATATTTTGTAGTGTATTTATATGAATCATTCATGAAGTTACACTTTTCCTAATTTATTTGTTGAGAAAGTAGTTTAACTAGAAATAAATCGCTTGGATTTTTCATTAAAACTATATATGTGTAGCTTATTGATTTGTCACGCATATATTTTGATTTTGAGGTTGATTTAAAAATACCTGTTATGTTTTTATAAGAATTTTTTGTAAACAAGTCACTAATTAATAATTCGTTTGAAGAGGTTTTCATATTAATACCCAATTTTATTAAATTATTCAAGTTTGAACTCAAACTTTGTATATAACTTCTTATAAAAGAGTTACATTTTATTATTAAAGTCTTGTTAACTATTTAAAAAGAAGGAAACCCTTGTACCGAATAATTCAAAATTTTATCAAACTTTATTCCAAAAAGTTTTTTAGATTTGATGAATTAAGTTTTGAACAAAAATCGATTTCCATGATTCACTAGGCCCATATATAATCCATCGTCTTGGATGTATAAATATGATTAAAGAATTTAACAACATTCATCAAACAAAAAATGGTATAACATAAAGTTTGAATGAGTTTGATTTTTATTGTTTACAATTAAAAATATAAAAGTTTACAATATTTTGTTTTTGTTTGCAATAATTTCTATTATCATAAAAATATGTATTAGAAAAGTAAAAGCTTATTCTGAAGGAAAAACTATTTTAAATAATATTGAAGTTATAAGTTTACAAGTTTATCATTGTGAGTTATTCGATAAAATAAATTAAGTAGAAATTTAACAATGTTTTTGAAAACCGAAAGGTACAAGCCTTATTCCTTCTTTTAGTATATATCTTTTATAATCGTTTGGAGTAAAAATTACTTTATCCATTTCATTGTTTGTAATTTGTGCAAATTACTTTGAACTTTTCGTATTTTAAATGAATAATAATTGTTTTTAATAAAACATTTTTGTAATGTCCGTGATTAACGAATTTTTTAAGTGCATTTTTGTAATCCTTTTTCTGTTAGTTTATTTTCAATATCTCAATATTTTAAAGAATACAATTTACTTTATTGTCCCACAAACTCACATATAATTTTCGACTTAATTTCGTCCTTCATAGCTCCGAGTACTTTTTATTATCATTATTTTTGAGGAAATGATTATTTGGATAATCTGATAAATCTAAAACATCATTGAAATGCTTTGCAAAATCTTCAATTATATCATCTGTTTCAATTTCATAAATAAAACTGTGTGTATCTGTATATGCCAGTTCAATTTTTGCTACCATACTGTTTTTAAAACAATCATAGTGAAATCGGTACATGTGTAGTTTACTAAACTCTATCACCGTCAAACCAATGTTAATTAGCATATACAATTTGTTTATCATTTTAATTAATGCTTTATTGTTATTTAAAATATAGAACTCTTCAAAACTAGCTTTTTTACAAACTTTTTTGCTTTTTACGCAGATAGAGCAAGTTTATTGTTCACTCTTTTTCTTTTAATCTCAATGCTTTCACCAAAAACTGCATTATTTAAAAGTTTATTTAATCTTTTTTCAAAGTCTGTCGAAGTTTTTTTCCAAAGATCGGTATTGTACTGTATGTATGGCTTAACCATTTTTAATTGTATTAAAAATAAAACTCTACGAATTTTTATAAGTTTCAAGCCCAATTGTAAGTATAGTTTTAAGTTTCTATAATACAGAACATAATTTTGTTATCATGTAAGGTTAGCATAAGTTTCTTAGATTCAATTCTTTTGAAATTTTGTTCTTTCATTAACTTAAGAGAATATTTTGATAATCACTTAATCATTTATATTATCAATATTTATGACGATGAATACGTTCAGCACTTGAATATGAAGTCATATAAAGGCAACAACGGTATGTAACCCATAGCTCTTGCTTTGATATTTTTATTAGATGTCTCAGTGAGTGTAAAACTATCACAATATGTTTTAAATCGAACTTAAAATCGTTTTGTAATTAACTGGAAATAAATATTAAATAATTTATCCATCGTTATATACAAATGTAAAATTATTAAATACAAGTTGCGGAATATTCTTGTTGCCATATCGGTATTACTGGTCTTAAATTAGTTTGGTCTATGATTTGTAACTAAAAAATTCTATTTTGTTAACTTGAATAAAGCGAATAAGATAAATATTACATTGAAGCGCAGATGTAATGCAATAAACAAGTATAACCTGCAAAAAATTATGCAATTTTATAACTTATATTAAAATATTAATTTAATTCATATTAACATCAAATAGTATTACTAATTTTTTTTTCCAAAATTTTATAAATTTTGGCTAAAAACGTATCTCCATTTTCATATTTATGATTTATTTGTGTTTGAACAGACATAGATTTATTATTTAGTTTGTACTTAAAACAGTAAACATTTATTAACAATATTTTCCTCTTTACTTGAAAATCATACGTTACGCAATTACTATAATTTTTCGAACTTAATTATTCTAAACAAATGTTTGTGTATTAAAACTGAAAATTTAAATGTTTTTTCTTGACAAAATTTAGCGGAAAAATTATTAGTAGATGTGTAATGTAATAGACACTTAAAGTACATGATAAATATATTTTGCGAAATATATGATATTGCAATTCAGGGAAACATCCAAAATATTCAGTAGTTATTTGCATTAAGTTGCAAAATAAACTTATCTATAACATTGTATATTTAGCGCTATTGAAATATACTTATTGAATTGGAAAATGAATGAAATTAAAGATATCAATTATAAAAACAAATGGAATGGAAACGTGTAAATTAATTTGATTTAAATTTGAATAATAAATTTAAATATTACTAAAACATTATCGTTTATAATTATACCGAGTGATAATTTTAAAATTTTAGAAATCTTCCAATGAATGTAAATGATTGACTATTAATTATTTAAATTTAATTTTATGGTTAACAAAATTCAAACCAGTAATTTTTTAAAATATCCAGCTATCAGAAATAATAGCCATTATTTTGATCGCAATTTAATATCAATTGTATGTCAAATCTTGTCAATATATTTTATAAAACTAATGCATTAGTGGCGTAAGTATCCAATAGCCTACGAAATATGAATTATTGTGCCTTATCTAAGATTAATAATGGCAGAAAGCTCAAATCAGAAATTTAGTATAATTCTAAAGTTCGAAGTTCAGCATCATTTGAGCTTAAATTTGTAAGCTCAAGCTCAAGCACAATTCAACGAGCTTATTGAGCCTGTGTTGAGCTTAATAAAAACAAAAATTTATGTTTCAAATTTTATATAAGCATTGCATACATCAATAAAACAAATATGCTTTAGAAAAAAATAATAAAATTAATCTTAGCTTCTGAGTGAAAGTAAGCTATATTTAACTTGTTGTTATGACTTAAAAATTGGAAAATGTAAAAATATATAATATATAACTCATATTATTTGTGAATTTTAATTTTCTTTTTGTAATATATAAGCAGCGTTGGATGCGTTGCGAGTTGGAATGCAATTTTTTATGCTTGGATAGTGCACTATTATTGTGAACGCATTAACGCAGATGCGAACTCATTTACCAGTCTATGAAATATTTAGATGAGTTCTCAGTGGCGGAACGAACTTACGTCAAATACCTCTCTCTATATAAGCTCACAACTAAGCTTAATCACATTAATAAATTAGAAAGCTCAGGGTATCATTAAATTTTTCAAATTCAACTCAATTTTTTCTAGTTTTGAGATTAAGCTTTGCATATTTTCTAAGCTTCTGTAATCATTACTTACCTCTACCTTGACAAATATGGATGATTAAGCGCAGAATTCGGAAGTAAATGTCAAAGAAAAATTTGTAAACCATAGTAATTGCTTTGGTATTTTTTAGATATTCCAGTGATTGTTAAACTATCACAGTATGTTTTTAAATCAAAAGTAAAAACGAGTTTAACACGAACTGTAAATAACTAAAAAATAATTTATCAATCGTTTATTACAACTGAAAAACTATTAAAAACAAGTTGCTGGTTATTCTTGTTGCCATATCGGTACAACTGATATAAGCTCTTACATTTATATATCCGATGACAATTCTATTGGTAAAATTCTATTTCGTTAACTCGAAAAAAGCCATCAGCTAAATGTTAAATTGAATGTTAAGTCTATATATTCAATTGGCAAGAATAATCTGCAAAATATTTTTTTCAATCTTTGAATATATTTCTATTATATTTTAATTCAAAATCAAATATATTAATATTTTTTCCTGTTGTCCAAAACTTAAATAAATTTTATCGATTAACTATACTCTCCTTTATATTTTTTATTTGTTTACGTTTTAGCAAATATAGATTAAATTTACTCATAGTTTAATATTATGAGTTTTGAATTATGTTGCTTTACCTATACTTAAAAGCAATAAACGAAATATATTTTGCATTTAACAGAAACATGCTTTTACTTAAAAGATATAATTTTAGCAATTGCTATTCGACATCAAATAAATATTTGGATTCATATTAACTACAATATATGTACTTTAGAAAGTTTAAAATTTTTATAGAACATATTCGATTGGTCTATCCTGGCCCTCAAAAACAAGGTCTTAGTTTAATAAAATACTAATTTTTGATTTTATTACTTAATATATTTTATATTTAAAGTTTATTGTTTGCTTCACTTTTTGTTATTTAAAATTTTTTTCAAAGAATAATTTAAGTTATTGTTACTAATTCATTGTTCAAATTATGCTCCAACTTAAAGTTTACCTTTACCTTAAAGCACTTATGAAGTTATAAAATGGCACCTTTTTCGAAAATTAAAAATTGTCGATTAAATCAGATGTGTTTGACCCACAACACTTTTGAAAAAATTAATTAATGAGACCTTCTTCAGACCATCAATCTGGAACAACCTGTTTGCCACTCCCAATAGTTTACAGCTTCAAACCGATAAAAATAAATTGGCACAATTTTTATTGTTCCTATTACCAATTTTTCCGAGTCATTTTGTATGGTTTTAACTGCTAATATTTATAGCAATAGAAAATGCTTCTGGCCATTTACAAATAAACATGCTTTTTAACTCTCTAATTTAGTTAAATATACTCAAATTTTATTGATTGAAAGAAATATTTTATTTGCCATTATGCAAGTTTTATTAGATTAGTAAAAAACTTTTTGAAGACATGCTTATCGGTTAAAAATATTACTTTAATTTATTAGAAAATATTCTTTGTTGTTTTATGGAAATTTTTATTCTTCTTAACAGTTTCTTAATTAAAAAATCAAATATATTTAAGAATACGTAAAACTGTTTTAATAAACATACTGTAAATAACTAAATTACAATCTATCAAACATTTTATACAAATTACATAGTATTGCAAAAAAGTTGCGGAATATTCCTGTTGCCATTTCAGTATTACTGATAAAAGCTCTTACATTTATTTGCTCAAATACTCGTTAAATTAAAAATTCTATTTCTAATTCTAAATATAGATTTATTTATATTAATTTTAAATAGTAGTACAAGTAAGTGCTTATTTTTACTGCTTGCTAAAAATAAAACTAGTTTATTATTAGAGCCTAAAAACATGAAACACACAAATAAATCGAACTTCTGGGTTACAACTTACCCTTCGATACATTAACCAAAACGCCAATAATATTATGTTTGTACTATAATGGGAAAGATTATGAATAATTACGATATTTGAAATATATGGAAGAAAATTACTTAATATGTAACTTACGATAACATAATGATAGAGTTTATATTAATATACGATAGTAACTTCTGAATATAAACTTCAAACAAAAATTTTAATATTAATTAATTAACAGCGCTTTATATACGCATTGATGAAAAGCAACTAATCATATTTTTTCCATACTTTTTCATATATTTTTTAAAATAAGAGGTTAATTATCTTAACCACTTGAATATTGTTATTATGACATTTTTGACAACCCATCGCATAACATTCGTATTTATCGTGTGGAGTAATTGATCTTCATTTGTATATATTACTTTATATGGAGAATTGATGCCACTAATCATAATTGAATGGAAATTTTGTACAGACATCAATCAATCACATATATTTGGTAGCATCTCCTGCATTAAATCCTATAACAAGAACGAACAAACAAAAAGCAATCACTTTGATTCTAATATTATATAAACCAATTTCGATCAAATATTTTAAATAGCCTCCTATAACTTAAATTTTTTTTAATGATAATGAATGAGATTTTTTAAGAAATAGCTTATCTAGAAAGCCTGTTTATCGAGTGAACAGACTGGTTGCTATCACAAATCCAATAGCTTGACTTTTTCAATGTCAGCTATTAATAACAAATGTTGTGTCAAAATACCAAATTTAACACATTTTTTGCTATTATAATTTTGTAAAATAATGTTATTGTAAGTCCATTTACCATTTAATTTTAAAAATGAATAAACTTCTTTGTTCAATGATTACAATCAAAAACTGTAAAAATATTCTATTTTCCTTTTAATGGTAAATTAATTGTAAACCAATGTTTACCAGTAAGTGATGACTTATCAGTTTAAACATTAAAAGAACAAGGTCTTTTAACTTTTTTTATTTGTAATTAATCAATTAGTTTAACACCACAAAACTTTTTGTTTGTAAAATTATATGAATTTATAACCTTATTGATTTGGCCATTTGTCCATTAATAGTCAGTTGTAACGTTTCTTTTTTGATTCAATTTCAATAACGTTTTTCAAATGCAGCATAAGTTATTAGTTCCAATGGATTAGCCAAATAACTTTTAAAATGAATTTATATGTTTAGAAAATCTTTTATAGGTAATTTTATCGAAGTATAGACAGAAAAAGGTACATTCCCGACATTTCCTCTCGAGCCATACTGTTTGTCGCGGCCAATTGATTGTAACTGCATTAATGGAATCCTTGGACAAACGATGCGTTCTTCTAACGGCGTTAACCCTTTAAGTTGTACAGGTATTAATTCAAAAAAATTTTCATTTAAAATACTCGAACTTGGAATTTTATTTGACGAGATTTCTTGATAGCAGGTGAAAGAAAACTTAAACAGTCATTATGTACTTGAAAAAATTTGTTCGACTACAAAAATGCCTTTTTGCGATAATAACTTCATTGATAATCGCGTTACTAAACATTCAAACTGTAAACCGGTACAGAAGTTACTATTTTGTGTTGATCCGTTATTAATAACATTTCTATAGTTTTGCTCTAATTCAGAACGAATAATGGATAATGGAGTCAATTTTTGTGCTTTTATGTCACGACGTTTTTCAGTCACTCGCCATTTGTTATCCATCTGTTTATCTGTCATACATTGACGAACCCTTTCCTACTTTTCTCTAGCTATTCATCATCCATTCGTATTTCCTTTTTGTTGTTATGAACCATTTCTTTCTCCGACTTAAGCCGTTAGTCATCCATTCGTTTGTCTTTGACACATTCACGAACCCTTCCCTTCTCCGACTCGCTGACAGCTGTCATCCACTCGTTTTTCTTTTTGTTGTTATTATTCTAATCTTTCTTCTTCTCCATCAATTCTTTATCAATCCGTTTATGATTCATACTTTTGAACGTTGGCGAAACATTTCTTTTTCCTTCTCGTCCCAATCTCCATATGCTCATTTATTCTCTATCCATTTTATTTTTGTTTCCTTCGTTTTATCGAGTCATATTGTTAAAATGTTATGTATATACTGAAAATCTGTAAAAATAAATTTTGTTTATATTCTCTTTAAAAGTTGATGTTCACTCTTTGTAGTCTAAATCAAAACTTAGCCAAGTTTCATTAACTACTCTCTCAATCACTATCGCAAAAAAATAAGTAAGAATAAATTAAAATATGTTTGAACTATTTATATCTATAATTTTTAAAAATATAAATTAAACAATTAAAAAAGAAAGAACGTTTTTAATGCATTGTTGTACATGATCAAAAACTACACCTTACCTTATATAAATATGATGTTCATTCTCTGAAGTCTGATTAACTACTAAGCCAGACTTAAGTAAACACTCTCTTTAGTACTTTTGCAACAATATTTATAACAATGTATTAAAAATATTTTCAAACAAGATCGATACGGTCATAATATCTGACTTTGTAAAGTTGCTTTCAGTAATTTTATGATCGCTCGCTCGCTTCGTTCGCTCACTCCCATTAGATTATATTATTTTTCAAATAATTTAATTTTTACTTATATTTTCAGATTTTAACATAAAAAAGCCAAATATCAATTCTATTCTACACAATGAAAACGGAGTATCCCGTTCAGAATTTTGGCTTTATTTACTTGACTTTATCATTTTTGTCAAACTGCTTCTATAAAAACGGAATATCCCGTTCTGAAAAACGGAATCTCCCATTCTAAAAAACGGAATCTCCCATTCTAAAAAACGGAATCTCCCATTCTGAAAAACGGAATCTCCCATTCTGAAAAACGGAATCTCCCATTCTGAAAAACGGAAT
>JAQIXJ010001753.1:0-18854 GCA_034700185.1 Phthiracarus laevigatus | reverse complement strand
TTGGTGCATCAGAAAATTATTGCTATAATCGAATTTTGCTATAATCAGAGGTGCCATAATCGGGGTCAGACTGTATAAATCAATTGATTGAATTAATTTCTAAATAGTTGAGCTCATATTTATTTTAGCCGCTATAACAATACAGATGCGGTAATTGTTTAGCTATATAATAATAATTTGTATGCCACAACAAAATAAATACATGTTCATATATACGCCTTCACATCCAAACAAATATTATTACGAATTGTTATTTGTATATTAATAAATATAACGTTTTATAATATCAGCTCAAATGAAGCATTGAATAGCTCGGGCAAAAAAACTATCTAATGATAAATCATAACAAAGCGAATACGCATTAACTCTTAACCTTAATATAATGCAAAGTCAAATACTCTTTTAAATTAGCAAATCTAAATACATTTACAGTAACGCGTTGATTGTCATAATCAATTGTGTGCAACAGCCCAACCAGAAAGGAGTGGCCAAAAGCGGTTGATATAATACGGAGACAGCCAATTGCAGTTAAGTAGTAGGAGCTCAATCAATGGCAAAAACTATCACACACTTTAGATAAAAGCCGTATAATACTGTTTAGAGTGAGAGTAAAAAAGCAGCTCTTTATTATATTAGCAGTTAACCGCACCCTAAAAGGTTGTCCGATAAGTAGTAAATCATCATTTTTTGCCATCCTTTCGGCTTTCGAATGCATGTTATGTCTGTATGTGTACGCGAGTGTAAAACTTTAACTAAAACTTTTCGATTCAATAGAGAATGAACGTTTGTGTTTTGGTGAATGTTTTTGTTTGTTTGTTTACTTTGCTCGCAATTTAATGACGATTACTCCACACACACATAGTTATTTGACGTGATCTCACGCTTATTGTGTTCACGACTATTGTTCATCACAAACAACTTAAAATAGGAACAAGTGTGTGCCTAAATATCTTATAATAATTACTCAATTACGGCTAATCATTATTCTGATTCTGGTGTCACAAAAAAAAACTTTTTTGACATTTGCATGGGTTAATCAAAAAAAGTTTTGCCCAAACAATTATTTTAACCACAATGTTTTGGCTAAATCACTGGTCAATTATGTCTAATGAAATTATATGCGGCTTCTATAACAGTGAATTAAATATTTTAAAAATGTTAGGATAGAAACGTTTTTCGGTTAATACCCGTAAAACGGTGGACATTTTTGTGCCATTGGCTATAATCAGAATAGTGATGAGCGGTATATGAGACTAATTAATACTCGATAACTATATTCATTAGTAAGAAATTGATTGGAAAGAATCGATGTCTCGCTCGTGTTCGTCGAGTCCTATCAATTCGGACGATAGTATAGACATTGATGACGACCACATGTCTCGGTCGCCTAAACGGGAATCACTGTCACCACCAAAAGTGCATTCAAGCCACGGAAACCATTCAAACGGTGCGTCTGTTAATTCCAGCACGAAATCAACGAAACTGTCGTTTAGTGTGAGCCGTATATTAAGTGCTAATAGTGGTCAGCATAATAAGCATAATACCAATGCTAATACTAATCATACCAATAATGATGTAAACGGTGGTGACGGTGATTCCCACTCTCCATCGTCGACGTTATATCATCAATGCTCATCAACGGAAAACAATTCACCGATCGGTTCATACTCATCACGATTAACGCCGGACACTAAATGCGGTATACCTGACAGGCCATCGATAATGTCGATGTCCGCGTACGACTCCATACCTCAACCATCAAAGCCTTACGCAACGCATTATCCATGGTTAGCACGTACTCCAACAATCCTTATTAAAGATGGATTGCAAAGTAAGTTAACTGGCTTTTAATTAGTGCGCATAAAGTTTGTTGAATGGTATTTAGATTTTTTTTTTGAAAATTGAAATCGAGTGTCAAAAGAGCGAAAAAATGTGGAATTATTTAAATTAGTTATTTATACAAGAATAAAATATTTTTCTGTAGACTTTTTTCAATTTTATTCTCACTCATTAAGAGATTTTTATTTACAGTATTTATAGACAACTTCTGCGTTTTCACTATAAAATGTTTTATTTAATCGTAAACGTATAAAACAAACAAATTTAATAAACTCACCGCAATCTTAATCCAAATTAAAATTAGTGGTTAGAAATAAAAATTTGTTTGTTCGCATTACGCGAAGATAAATCGTAAGATAATGAAATAGCGACACACAATAAAGTTTCTTTGTTACGAAAGAAAAGAGATTGAATTTACGGATAAAATTGGGAATAAAAACCAGGTTTTTCTTCGTTCGGTCTCTAAAATCGTCAGCTAATGAAGTACAGGTGCTACAATCTGACTCTAATCATTCCACTGACTACCACTTAAAATTATCTGCATAAAAGGCGTGGATAAATACTATGTTGAAGAGTATTTCGCATAAATTTGCATACCAGATAAAAGCTGCTGATGCCTGAAATTTCTTTTCTCTTCGCTTACGATTACCAGTGATTATAAGTTTTTAGTTGGGTATTAAAAAATTGAAGCAATTTTCGTTTAAATAGAAATGCTAAACAACAGTCGCTTATTTTTTTCTGCGAATTGACGTGTCATTTCAAATTGCTATTATGCGTTTTGAAACAACATAACTATGATTTAAAAATCGTAAATTGTTGTGTTAAATCATAGGCTGAAAAAACGAAAAGCTAGAGAGAGAGAGAGAGAGAGAGAGAGAGAGAGAGAGAGAGAGAGAGAGAGAGAGGGAGAGAGAGAGAACAAAATTGCTCCGAAAAAAGCATATATTAATTAGAAGTCATTATGACCACTGAAATGCATAAAACGCTGATTAAATGGCTTTATTTAAGCTATATTCTGTTACCCTATTTTTATTAATAGCCTAAACTAAAACATACTTAACAGATAATGATACCGTCAAATGTATTTACTATAAGGGCGTTAATTACGATACTAATCGTGTGTGTGTTTTGAAACAATTTGTGATTTTTTTTGTTTTGTCCTCCAAAATAGTTTTTTTTTCTATAAAACAATTTTAGTGTGTAACAAGAAAATTGGCCGAAAATTGATATTTGTCACAAATTTACAATTATTATAATAATGTTATAACAATTCAAGGAAACAGAAATGAACAAAAAAGTAATAATTTTATCATTAATGCCAATTAATCAAATGGCATTTTACGTTTGAAAACTCAACTTAGCATTTATAACGACTATCAAAAAATATCTATAACACAAACACTCGGCAAATATTTTTCGATTCAAGTAACATACAGTATTAATGGTAAAAAATATTTTGGCAAATATACGTATAATAATAATTATTTTTTCGCTACAGTGTGTGTGTGTATCCTAATAACTACTTTAAACTAAACACTGGCTAAATGTGGTGCCAATTCATGATAGCTCGCATTTTTGTCGACTGACGCCAACTTACGCTATTGCGTTATACTTAAAAATTTTAATTATTTAAATTATAAATCACTTGGCATATCGCTTGCGGTTTCAAATTGATGCGTATTTGCGTTTTCGGAGAGAGTTTGATGACATTAATGCGCTAAACTATACATTAATTTCGCTTATTTCTCTGATCGCTTCTATATTTCTGTTTATTATCAGAATCTGAAAACTGCTTATTAATATTAGTGGCAATCTTTTCGCGATGAGAGATAGCGAATCAAAAACAAGCGCTTTTGTGCGTTTGTGTGTGCACTGTATATATGTATGTGTGTGTGCTTTAGCTTATTGACACTTAAGATCAAAACATGTAATAATCTGTTATACTCATCATCTCTTTATAAATAAGTTATGTTTGCATTCTGGAGATTACATAAACACTAAGTACTAGAAGGAAAAACTGGAAATAGCACATATACATACACATACATACACACTCTATGTATAAACTATGACCTAAAGACTTAGTTGGCATCGAATACATATATCTATCATTATAGCGAAGCGCTAACCATTGCGAACAATGTTTACTATACAGTATATATAAAACTCATAAAACACGATACGTTTACGTGTTTCGTTAAAAATAATTGAACACAACCGATGAGAGCCGCTGAGAAGGCACGTGTGTTCCACAAAATATAAACAATTACCGATTAGGCCTTAACTTAATAATGGCAAAGAATGGAAGTAAAGCTCATATATCGTTATCTTTGGCAAAAGTGCGCTTAAAGCGTATACAGTACTGTGGTGTGCGTACAGTACACTCAATTTTCGGTGTATCGCCTGCTCTTCTAAATAGAAAAACTGCATTTCGGTATTGCTTTACACCTGAGGGGAGAAAAGAGCCCAACGAGCTCTTGAATGGCAATTGAAAGCGCAACTATAAACCTCCTGCTGCGAAGCTGTCAAATAAAACACCACAAATATAATAGAGTCTACAAACATCGCCACTCTTTTCGTTCTTTTAAACTCGAAGTTTTCATTGACGCATATTTAATGAAGTTTGTTTTATTTGCCCAAACTTATCCGCTGATAGAGCCGTAATCACTCAATCAATATGTATGGGTTTTTATTGTATTTGTGTTTCTATTTTAGTGCCATTTCCTCTTGGACCGGGCATACCACCAGTTCCACCGCGAAGAATAGGCCACCCATACCAAAACCGAACGCCGCCAAAGAGAAAGAAACCGCGCACTTCGTTCACTCGGATGCAAATTTGCGAATTGGAAAAACGATTTCACAAACAAAAATATTTAGCGTCAGCGGAAAGAGCATCGCTGGCCAAACAATTAAAAATGACTGACGCACAAGTCAAAACTTGGTATGTGTAACCATTTGTTTTTGTGTGCATGTGTCACTCACAACATCACCTGTTCCTTTCTATCTATGTAATGTACGGATGAGGGAAGGTATTGATGCGTAGATTCATTTTACAGTCCAACACATTTAATGACATTGGTGAACACCAATTTCCCAATCTCTTAGCGGTACACTTAATTTTACATAATAGTCACAACACAAATTTAATGCTAATGCGCTTTTTTGTTGTTTCATTGTTTCGCTGCGCGTTGTGTTGTAAATTCTTTTTCTCTTTTGTCTTATTATTATTAGTCATTACAATTTCTACCTCTGATTACTTCAAATTGGAAGCCCAATTAGAATTATCTCATGTGAAACCATAATGAGAATTGAATTTAGATAATAGCGTTTATATTTTTTCTATACATTTTGGTCAAACACAGAGCGCAGTGTATTGACAGTTGCGTAGCGATGATAATAGCTATAAACATAATTTTCAATATTAAGCGAAATCGATTAATTAAATCATTCTTTATTGCGAATTAATTTTTTTATACCCAAAATCGCTTAACATATATTTATTTTTTTTGCTTTTCCACTATTCGCTTCTTTATTCTTCGTGTTCTTCTTCAGAAGCTGATAAGCGGGTAATTTGCATGATTATATAACCACTTTGGTGAAAAATTCCATTCTTGAGAAAACAGGTTTTCTTTTTTGGATTTTTTTTTCAATTGCCTGACGCATAACCATAACCATAACAATCTTTCAACTAATAGAGTTTTTATAGTAAAATATTATAGTATTTTTGTTAAGTGTTTTTCTAATAAAACAATAAAAAACTTGCTGATATATTATCGGTGCCCTGAATTGAATCAAATCTCTTTTTATTTGTTGGAAAAAATTAACTAAAATTGATTTTTCTCTGTATTCATCCATACGTTATATATATCTAAAGAGCTATTGTTATTTTTGAGACTAACGATATGTTGAATGACTGTTCTTTGAAAAGTAATAAAATTATACTATAGTAGTGTGTCTTTTACATTATACAAACAAGAAGAGAAAAACGAGTAATGATTTGTTATTTTTTTCTTTCTTCATCGAACAGGTTTCAAAATAGAAGAACAAAGTGGAGGTAAGCCTTAACTCTATAATAATATTTAATAAGTGGTGAGACAATTTTTTTTGGCTCAAACAGTGGTTTAAAGAGACTGTTTTTACTCTGAGACTACTTCTGCGCTATTAATTTTAAAGGTGCGGTCTCTGCTCGCAAATTATCTGCACAATGACCAAACTATTTTTTAAAGGCCCAGTTTGCTGAGAGTGATAAAAAAATATCCAAAACTCATGTATTTGTATATGAGTGAGTGAGAGAGAGAGTGAGTGAAGTGAATGTGTGTGTCTTTTCTGTGATGGTTAGTGTACCACAAAATTAAAGATACGGTATTGCGATCGTATTTAGCAGTGGAATCGGCATTTTTACAACCCCTATGTCGCATATAGCTATAGCTCAGGTATTGGTAAGGCTATAATCAGAATCGAGTTGGCGCCGACTGCGAATGATATTATACTTGTTTTGAAGTTTTTAAAGATAGCGAACAGCTTTTAAGTACTCTATTCAGAAAAAAGCGGTAATAAAAGTATACTAACATATATTGCATATTCAAGATCGCAAATAGTATTTACTTTTTATGTTAATTCTGCTCCGCTTCTCTCTCTCTCTCTCTCTCTCTCTCTCTCTCTCTCTCAATTTTTGCAGAGCCATTATCTTAAAGACAGACAAAGTAGTTTTTATTCGTGTCTTTTTCTAAAAGAACTATAATTTGAGGCAATGGCAACATTAGTCTAAGCCTCAAACGAGTATCTAATCTCCTGACGTACAATCAGCGCCAAAATGAGTACCGCTAATATATCGCTATAAGGCATAAGTGCATGACTTCAACTCAAAGTCAATTCATTTCAATCAATACAAACCTCATTTCAAATACGAGTCCAATCGCAATAGACAGCCACTAAACTTCCAGTTGTTATATTAACTCTAGCCATATATGTATTTATATAAAAAAAGATGGGTTCCCTCTTTACATACGCGCTAAATGGCCACTAATTAACTAAAAAATATCGATTGCTTATCGTTTTCTTCTTTTCGGTTATAATTATTATTCCCTATAATAAAATTTTTCTATTTTTATTCAAAACGCCGAAATCGCGCGCAGCAATCATATCATTATTATAGCCAGAAACGATAATTCTCTCTCAATTATTACATAAAGATTAGAGGAGTTTTTTTTATTTATTTCATAGGGTGTCGTAAAAAACGGCGCATTTAAAATATATTTAGAATTAGGTTTAAAATTTATGCTAATTACACGCAAAACGAAAAAAAAGAGAAAGAAAATACTTTGTTTTAGCGCTAATATAACCAATAAAGATTTTCAAAATAGATTTCGCGTTACATAACTATAAATATTTTTGCGAACTAAAAGCGGACCGACAAAGTTTTTATTGCGATAATAGATAATTGCTAACCACTAAACAATATTACTATGCATTAGGATTTGTCCGTTAACATTGATTTATAGTTGGGATTTAAATTATAATTGAAACGGAAAAATTGATTAACGAAATGATGCACTAATTTTTTTTCTATGCTCGAGTGTATGCGCGAAAATGAATTGTGTAGTTCTGCGATAAATTATTAGAAGAAAATATGGTGTAGACATGGATGTATGTTGTGTTTTGTTGTGTTGTGTGCGAAAAGTACAACAACATAACTACAAATTCTCGCTGTATTGGTCTTTGAGGCGCCGTTACGCGTGAGTGATGTCTTTAAAGTTGTTGTCACTCATCATCATTGCTTGATATTGACGTTCAAAACGCCTCCCATTTCTCATTTTCATTCACATTTTATTTACTTAAGTATTTCTCAATCATACAATAATGGGATTTGTTATAATTAGAGGCCTTTTACCATTTTTTCTTTAAATGAGGCAATTCTTACGAGTCAGACAGACAATGATTAGACAACTAATATTCCGCTTTTGTTTTATTAGACGTCAAACAGCGGAGGAAAGAGAAGCCGAACGACAGGCGGCCAATAGGCTGATCATGACATTGCAGGCCGAAGCGGCATCCAAGTCATTATACGGATCTGGTCAGCCGGACAGTGAACAGCAAGCAGCAGCGGCAGCAGCCATGTCAGTGCACGCGCCCGTCGCTCTGCACGCAGCGGCCAGAGATACTCTACAATGTCTCAGCAGTTCTTCGCTGCACGCGCTTCAAAACCTACAACCGTGGGGCGCACACGCCGACAGCTATCATCCATCGATGTTATTTCGAAATTAGCAGCAGAAGCCTAATACTAACTTTTCGAAAATGGAAACCAACACAAGAAAAAAAAGTAACATAGATATTAATTTAATTGCGTGTTAACGTTTATTACCTATTCGTAGACCGAATAAAAAACCCCAGAAATATACAAATGTATAATAATAATAAGTGTTTCACCGTATCATATCATAACGTGTACAATAAAAAAAAGCAATTCCCTTAATTCATATAACTCGATGAAAGAGTACTTTAGGCACACACACACTACAAAAAAAGTTAAACGATAGCTCTTCTAGTGAGCAGTGACTATCATGACTATCCTCTCATTAAATTGATTAGCGTTTTGTGCTACGCTTAGCTTATATTCGTTGACAAAAGTCACTAGAGAAAAATAACTATTAGCCTGATTAGAATGCTTTTAACAGGAAGACCATTATATATGTGAACAATGTTCACAAAATACCTTTTTTGTATTTATATTATATATTGCGTTACAGATTTCTCTCTCTCTCTCTCTCTCTCTCTCTCTCTCTCTCTCTCTCTCAACTCTGTAAGTGAATAGAGAATTGGAGAATATAAACGATAACATTTGTCATTTTTCGATTATCTGTGGGTCCCTTTTATTATCTATTCATATAATCAACATGTGTTTATATTTAGGAGAAGAAAAAGCAATTCAATCCTAAATATTGCTTTCAGTCAAAACAGGCAAACATGTGTTCGCAGAAAATGTTTTTTAAAATCTGATAACGAAATATTTTTTTAAAAACTGAGAGTGATTGAGTGAGAGGGAGAGAGAAAGAGAAGAGAGAATATTAGTTTGCATTGGTTTACATACCGACTATTCATTCATACCTTTATTTATAGTCAAGTTTTATTTAAATGAATGCATGCTTGAATTGAACAGCATTGCACTTTATTGCTTTGCACATTAATCGAGGTTAACCTCACTTTGGAGATATACAGATATATACCGCATATATATGTATATATATGCGATAGTTTTTTGATCAGAGAGCATAAAATAGTCGACGACGCGGAAAATTAGTTTGGCTTATGTTATCAGCCTATGCTACGTTGTTATGCATCAGAGCGTATGGACCACACCTGCTTTTGCCCAAACACTCTGACAGAGACGAGGAGCACTAATTTGCTAAAAATTAAGTCGAAATCATGTATTCTAGTGTGCGCTAACGCAATAAAATGCATATTTAAATGATCGTCAAAAATAAAAGTTTATTCAAAAAAAGTCATATATTTATCGTAAATGCAATTAAACTTTATTGAATAAGTGGTTGCGTGCCATCACGAATACGAATGGATAAATGGCTAAATCCCTAAATATATATATGATATACATATACATATACTAAAAACTGTATATGTATCTGTGGTCACAACTATTACAGTACTCAGTTTTTGTTACTATTCCTTCACTCTTTTTATTAAATTCTAGATTTAATCTTTTTTATGCAAAAGTTTGACATAATCCAGAGTAAAGGAAAGAATGATAAATATAGTAGAGGAAGAGGGAGAGAAAAGGAGAGAGAGAGGAGAGAGAGAGCAAGACTAAAGTTAAATTTTCCAAACGAGACACGAGTAATGAAATTTCAATGATTGTTAAAAAGAATTTAAGTAAACCCGATTACATAAGTAAAATTTTATTGGAAAAAGAATTCATTACAATATCAGTGTATTAATTTCGACACGTGTATTAAATTTAATATGGATGTTTATATCTTTATTTTAGTTTTAATAAAATTTATTTTTTATTTATTTGATTCGCATTAACTTTATAAGTTAAATACATATTCATAAAATGAATTTATAAAATCTTAAGCGTTTATGTAAATTAAAGCGAAAAAAATATTAATTTATATTATTCCTAATTAATATGTATAACTTTTTGAATTATGAAAATAAAAAATAAAAAAACTTATCAGAAATAAATTAATTTTATTAGCTATTATATACTCGAACGTTTTAAGGCAATTTAAATTGGTTTTCGTGTTTTTCATTAAATGATTTTATTATTTAACAAGAATCGACATTGAGGTCGGTTCATATTGTTTACCACTTATAAGATTAAATTAACTCTATATTCGCTAAGCTTTGTTATTTTAAATTATTTTATTTAAATTCCGAGATAAATTTTTTCCAAACTTGTGTATAAATTTCTAAACACTACTATTTCAAAACAGATATTTACACTTAATACTTTCAGTTAGAACAATGTGAGAAAAAATTCTTATCAATAAATTAATCGGAAATATAGCAAGTTTATCATTAAATATTACTCTTAATTAGACTATAAATGATTTTGCAGTTTATGCAAAAGTTGGGTTTACATACTACTGTATTAAGTCTTAGATTTTTGATGAGTATTAAGTCTTACATCAAACATTACTAAATAGAAGGCTCACTACATTATAATTGTTTATACTGTAATGGTTTTGTAATTAACGTTATTAAAGTCAGGTTAATGTAAAATTTGTATACAGTTTGAACAGACTATTTAAAACTAATAAATATTTAACTCTCAAAGGCTATTTTCTTAAAACCAATTAAATGTAAATTCCTTACATATTTTCGATCATAAAAAAGGTAGTATTTAGTTGACCGAATAATAAGATGATACGTTAAGAGCCCAAAAATTAGAGTCGATTTCATTTTATTAAAACGATTTATACGTTAATATTATGCTATAGTTTATAGTTTCCTATTACAGAAAACTTAAAATGTACCGAACAAATAGAATTCAAGGTAAATAAGACGAGGATAAAAGAAAATTATTAGTTTAAGGCATCATTAACATGATTATGAGGTGAGCCGACAGCCCCAATGACGTCCCTATTTCCGGATTGCAACTGCCATTTCTTAAAAGAATAGAGGCCTCACAAGAATTATTTCTCTGGAAATACGGCTAAAAACTATAAGTGCTTTAAGATCGTTAAATGTTTTAACTTAGCAGATACGCAGGTATATATTTTTATTGGCCAAAGGAAGTGAATAGTACAGGCAAAAACTAATATACGGTAGTAGTGTTTTTGCAGAAAAACCTTTATGTGCACAGTAGACCGAATATCTAGTAGTAGTTTGTGTTCGGTGAATGAGTGGCGAACAGTACACTATACGAGAGTTACAATGCTCTAACAACCTCTGTGTGCCAGCAAATTACAAAGCGGTCCGATTATTCACGGGCAAAGTGATTGAAAATATAAATATACACACATACGCACACATACGCAGACCAAAATCATATTTTTAATAGCAGGCACCAATGTTTTTTCTCAATTCTACTAAGTTAGTGCGCGCAGCCATTCTTCCAAAAATAAAGGACACATCTTTCCCAGTACTTCACACGCTAATTGCCTGAATTACACGAATACAAATATTTATTTAAGTTGTAAAACTTTTCTGCCTGTGTTTCTTCTGTTTTGTTTTGTTAATAACCTATGCCGCGCTCTACAACAATGAATCATCAGTTTTTACAAGAAATCCGTATAATATTTAATGGTGAGAAAGTGCGGGACAGACAAGTGATTTAAAAAAACTTTTTTTTCTAAGTCATACTAAAATCAATGCTATCAAAAATTATGGGGAAATGGTTGCGCGATATGTTTGATACACATTTGAAAAGCGATGTCAAAAAGTTAAATAATTTCTTTCCACGTTAGTTTGCGATAACTTTTTTCTAATTTAAAAGTAACACTGTAGCCAATATAATCGCTACTAACTCGCAAAAGAAAAAGTAAACACTACTTAAGACGAAGTGTTCAATAGAGTTGCTTGAAGTATTCTCTGGAAAAAAATTATCTTGTCGTTGGTTACCTTTTTTCGATTGCAGCACTTTTATGCGAACAACTCCATTTAAGAGCAATAATATTTAAGTTCAAAATCTGTTTTTTCACGAAATTCTATACGAAACAAAAATTAAAACATATCTTCGGGGGGAACTAATAATTTCCAATTGGATAAGAGAGCCAAGTTTTTAATAGTTTTGCGAAAGATGTTTCATATCATTCGATGAAATTTTTTCCCCTTAACTTGAAATCTTCAAAAATATATGGAAATTGACGAAAAGGAATGTATATAAGATACTGTATTATGAGTCAATCGTTTTAACTGGTGATGGATGATATATGTGCTGTATGCCTGAGTTTTACCAAACTTCAATAAATTTTCGAAAAAAACTAGTAAATAAACGAGAGAGTAATCTCACATAAAATCACTTTCTAACATTATTTTTAATAAAAATTTAGCTTAATTAAACTATTTGTCGTCAACCTCTAAGGTACAAATCTATAAATTTTTATTAATAATCATAGTTTTTTATTTTTATTTCCATTACATTATAAATTAAATTGTTATCTGAATGAGGATCGTGAGACTGAAAATAAACCTTCAATATTTCTGAAAGGCCTTGGGAAAATTAAGTGATGGAAATAGATGAAAATTTTTATGAAACTTTTTAGGGAAATTATTTGAGATTATGGAAAAATTGTTCCTACCAAAATGTATTCGTGTCCGATATACTCAGAAATTTTATTTGTAAATATTTAAATTAGTTTTGATGGGCCTTTTTAGTTAATAGCTGATAGCTTATTATTAGTTCCATTTATAGTCCAAAATATTTCCATTATTAATAATTTATCCCAAGACACGGTGACAATTTTTGCTTTTAAAACTGCGTTTATTAAAATATGTTTATTCCTTTATACGTTTATTTTTAACTCATTGTTTACAATCAAAATTTGGTTTATTCTAAAGTTATGAAATAAGTTGCAATGTTAGCCTAACTCGTAAATTATAAGTTATAATTTATAACTCCTGCTCTGCGTCCATGTTTTGTTAAGACTCCATCGATTCACAAAAAATATATTAAAAGCATATGAAAACGTCTAAATAAGTAATATTAAGCAAATAATGTGACGATTACGTTCTATGCTAAATTAAAGCTATGAAAAAATTAAGACTACGGTAATTACTTTTTTTGATATTAATAAAATGATTATGAGGCTTATATAGACCAACCCACGCAATAATACGTTAGTATTAATTTCATAAAAGACTTCATTTTTTTAAGTTGTTTTTTTTTTGTGGCGAAGTAAGAGAGTGAGCATATCAAGCGCATAATTAAATAATTTTAATTTCAAAATGAGCTAATAAAATAGACGCGTAAGAGTGGAGTTATTTATCTTAAGGTAAAGGTTATTATTAAAGGTATTTACCTTTTATATAATTTTGATAAAGTAATGGTTTTATAAATTTTTTAGTGGCTGACGTCGAGCATTCATAATAAAGTTTATGTAATGAAAAATAAGATTAGTAATTACACTAAAATTAATTTCTGCGTAATAAATAATTTTAGTTACGTTTTAAGACTAATATCAAAAATTTAAATTACTCGAAAACTGAGGGAAGATAAGGAAAAATTTCATATTAAACGCGCAAATAAAAAATACTTTATGAATAAAAATTAGCTATAATCTAATTTAAATTATAGAATTATATTGATAAAATAAGGTTAACTGGAGTGTCAGAAACGAATTAAAAATAAATATTCTAAAAAATTTTAATATTTCAAATTGATTTAAATAAATGATTAATATGTTGAATAAATACGCGAATAAAGTGCTGTATAACATTGAGAATTTTCAATTATTTATTGATTTGACATTTAAATATTTAAAATAATATACTAAAGTTTTTGAATTTCATGTTTTAAACATATTAAAAATGTGTTTAATGCATTGAAAGCTTTAATTTTAAAAATAATTTAATGGTACATTAGTGTTCAAAAAATCATGCTAAAAATTAATATTTAATTTATAAGCCAATAAAAAAATTTTATTAATAAAAGTTCCTATTTTTCTTTGAGACAAATTATCTAGTTAATGCTGTTTAAATAATAGTTTAATTCCTTTGTTATTTATTGTGAATATTTTTATATTTAATGTAGATATTTATTTACGAAAATGGAAAACTACTTACAGTATATCAGTGAACAATTTTCCTTGTAGTGTATACTAGCAATATTTCTTACAGTATTTCGCATTTCTCCATTAGTATGTATTTACTATATATATTTTTAATGTTATGTATAGAATGTATTTGTCTTCGTTCTTTGTCTCTGTTTTTAAAATTAGAAAATATATTAAAATTATTGGTTCAAAAAATGTAATCTAAATAATCAATAATTGTTTTTGATTTCTGTTTAACGCAATTTTAAGCATTCAAACTTAAAACCTATATCGAATGCCTAACAGTCAATCTAAAAGAGAATCTCGAGGCGATTCAATTAAATTCAAAAAATCGACTATAAATTTTTTTATAAGTCGTTAATAAATTAATTAATTTAAGCCATTTAATTATAGATAAGTAATATTTTTAAAGTTGTATAAACAAATTCGGATTTACCATTTTTGCTATAGCGAAATGTAAATTTTGAACTGATTTAGTTATAGACTATTTCTGGTCATTTAATTACTCATTCGCTGTGCAATTCAATTTTGATTCATTAAATTTTTTACAAAGATTAATGCTCTGTACTTCAACTAAACTGAGAACTTACCCTAAGTGTTATCAAAGCATTTGTTTTGCAATCAATTCCATAACTACACAGTACATGTCATTTATAACAACTAATTCTAATATGAATTCAATAATTTAGCCAAATCCGAGCCAAAAAAACAAGAAAATTTTGTGAACGAAAACAGCGCGCATATAATAAATAGGTGTAGCAGTAGTTTGGATAAAATAAATTAAATAAAGATTTGATATAAAGATAGACTAATAAAACTAAAAGTTACATTTCAATCATTAGCTGACAGGACATTAAACATAATAAGTTATGCGTTTCGCTGCAAATGCGGAATATAAGCTGCATTAACCTTTTTTATACGGCGCGGGCAACAAAGTATCATAATTTAAAAGAGGCACGAAAATGAAAATAAATGCTCAGTATGTGTGTTAGAATTAGTTATTTAATTCATCAACAAATCGCAAGAGTATTTTTATATAATCTGATGAGAAAATTTGTGTAACAAAAAGCGATAATAAAGCGCACATAACGCGCACACAATAATGCACTATCGCTCTCTATATTGTACGGTAAGTGAAAAGAGAGTGTGTTTTAAACCAGAGACTCTTAACATTAAACTGCTAAACAGTTACTTTAGCGTAACATATTGAATCCCCATAGCGAACGTCTTTCTTAATAAATTTGTGACGGCCAGAGAAGTGTTTTGCACCAAATAAAACCGCTTTACACGTTACATAAGCGCCTGGATATATACTACAAACATGAGAGATGAGGGGATGGGATGAGATGAGGATAATTTCTCTGGAGACGAGACGCAAACAATGGAATGAAAGATTTGCTTATGATCAAACACGACAGCTTTTTTGATCCCTGCTCTTGATAATGCTTGTGTGTGTGTGTGTGTGTGTGTGTGTGTTGGAACTACTACTTCATTCACTGGTGCCGTGAATGAGTGAGGCGTACTTTTACCCCGAGAACAAGGCAGCAATTATTTTTGATAAAGAGCAGCTAAAAATGTGCGTATAAACTTTGTATGGAGAAACAAAACGGCTTTTTTCCCAAAATGAAAATGAATATAAAATTGAATGAGATTGATGGCGCACACCAACACAACTATCTTCTCTCCAATATAAAGGATGTGTATTACACTGTCTACTGTATTATGGGAATTATTACAGCTTTTCATGGTTATTATTAACTTAAAAACTATTGGATAGAAAATGCTTCATACAACACATCTTTCTAACTCTCGAAATTGATTTTCTCTTTTCTTATCGCTTAAACCATTATATTATAGTATATTATGTAATTTTTGTTGCTCTTTTCCACTCTATATGCTCCATATTATATATATATATATATATTGTATAAGCCTCTACACTAAAGCTTAATATATTAAGCGATAAAGTTATCATTTATATAGAGAGAGAGATATATAGTAATTTAATAGTTATATACGATAATAAAGGGGATATCGTATTAACGGCTTAATATTTAAGAGCTTAAACATGTTTTTTTTAATTATTAAATGTTTTTTACGGCTGATTGATTGCGACACTAATGTTTACTTAATTAGAAATAAAAATAGATGTATTTGAGAAAATGTTTCGTGTTTGACCTATATTTTAATTAATACGCGCCACAGTTCGCTTTTAAGAGAACACAAAAAAATTTATATCGCTATTTAAAAAACGTTTTCTATGACCTCATAAATTTATTTGATAATTAGCTTTTAAAATACGTCTTTGAAGGCAGAAAAAATTATTCGCCAATAAAACCCTTACCGTCTTATCTCCAGCTTTTAAATAAAGTGTATATAATATATTTTGTCGTTATAGGCATTCTAATACCTCTAGAAAAAATAATAAAAAATAAAGAGTATTAAAGGCGTTCATTTCGAAATAAAAAAAGAAATTGATTTTATGTCATACTCTGAGCGCATAAAATCAACGCGTTTAAATTATAAGCGAAAATAAAACATAAAACGCAGAGAGAGAGAGAGAGAGAGAGAGAGAGAGAGAGAGAGAGAGAGAGATTAAGTATACCTTTGCAGAGCTAAAAATGTTTAATCATAAGCTTTTTTGCTTCGATTAAAGTATGTGTAATAAAAATTTAAATTAAGTTCTAATGTGGGCTATGATTATAAACAGCAAGAAAAAAGACGGGGGGAGAACAGAGCCAAAGTACAACCAAAAGAAGAAGAAAAGCGCAAAAATATTTGCATGAGAAAAATTCGCAAACGATTTATTTCGTACGATTTAATTGTAGGTAGAAGTACTTTTCTGCCCTTTTTCTTTTGATATGATTATTATAATTTCCAAAATCTTTTGGTTGTTGTTGTTTTAAAATGCAAAACCGAATTAAATATTGAAATCGTGTAATTGACTAGTTATGCCGTTGGGTGAGCATAATAAATCAGATTATATTCTATATTTTATTATGTTAGACGTTTCGTATTATGTAAGCAATAAATTTTGTTTCCAGGGCTCTGCGGCTCAGTTTAAAATGGTTGAATGCGATGCGATTTTATGGATTTCTTTGTATATCCGTCTGACGAGTTATCTCTTTATATGTGTGTGTTGTTTGTGCGTACGTGTGTGCCTATGTGTATGTGTGTGTGTATGTGTGCAGTCCAATACGATTATAATAAAATGCTTTTAAAAGTATTAAAAAAAGGCGTTGCTTAACGGATAAGCTTTTTTTAAGAATAACATTAAAGTTTGGTTTACGAAATTTTTTTTGTTTTGTTTATTTCTTTCCTTTTTTATGAAACATAATTTTTGTTGCGATTTTATTATCGCTGGTTAATTGTATTATGAAAAAATGTAGCATAAAAAAATTTATCCCAAAATTATGAGAGAGCATAAAGAAAAAAAAATGTCGATTTGATTTACAAAATAGATTACTTCGGTAATCAAATAGCGATTTTAACTTCTCTATCGTTCTGTTCTCTCTGCTTTTTTTTATTTCATTTTTACTTTAAATGCACGTCAATCTCATATTATGAGCGCACATAATATGGCGAAAAAAAATCCGCAGATTTAATCTGTTTGCGTGACTAATATTCATAATTGAAAACTTATACGCAAAAAATTATAGGCTTATGTTTTCGGGGGATTATCGACGACTTTCGCTGATTCCAGTTGAACACTAAAGAGGCGAAACTTGTTTTTTATTTTATTTTATTTTGGTTTAATACTCCTTATAATCAAGAATGAATTAAACGGAGAGAATAGTAATAATCTGATTGGAAATTACGATAAAACTAAATTTTTTGTTTGTGTTTGTTCTGTGCTATTAAATTACGTTTGTTTTTTTTCTTGAAAAAGTAATACTCGAAGTCTAAAGCATTTTAATTTATTCAGTCACTAATCTAATCAAACAAATATAAAAGTAAAAATGTTACACACTGTTTATTTGATTAAAAAATAATTTAGATTTAGCCAATTCTGAGCGCCCGTCAGTTAAGCTCACATTTACAGCGAGTTTTGTGCGAAAGCAAAAAGTTTTATTGATTTTTTAATTTCTATGCAAAACGAATGTCAAAAGTTTTTCTCTTTAATTAATTTTCGCTCGTTGTAAAGTAGAAGTGTTTTTAAACGTTAAATTTTATTTTCAAATAAATTTTTGTCATCATGTCGAAGAATTAGCGAAAATACGGTAAATAGAGTGCTGTAACATAGGAGAAAAATGATTTTATATTATTTTTTTGATAAAAAATCTAAAACTCGTATAATATAAATTGATTGTACTTTTGCGCAAAAAAAATTTTACATATTCCACAATATATTTTTTTATAAGCGTTCATATTTTAAAGTTACAGTTCGATGAATTGCCGATTAAAAATAAGTCTCCCATTAAATTAATATCCTAAAATGATTATTTTATTCAGAAACATTAATCAATTTTCTAAAATGTAAAATTTTAAATTTATTCTGGGGGTTCCGTAGCCATTAAATACAATGAAAATATCGTATAATCGTTAAACAATTTATTATTTTCATTCTTATAGCGCCATCTGTTGTGGCACACAATAAATATTCAAACAGCAAATACTGTATAGTATACTAAAGGTGCTAATGGTTTGACTTTTTTCAAACCAAACCTTATTTTTACGTTTTTAAACCAGACCAATTCAAACCATTACTAAGGCCTTGAAAATCGTTAATTAACGATTTGTTAAAACCATTCAAAAACGTACTGGTGGCTATTCTAATGTTGT